>ML365616.1:0-33249 GCA_005239505.1 Nicotiana paniculata
TTGGTACTCCCTCAATCTGTTTCTATTAAGTTCTTGGCATGAACTCTTTGTGACAAACTATGTATGTGACTATTTAGGTGTTTGTACATGACTGTGATACTTTAGTACTTCTCTAATGTTTACTTGTATATAAACATGTTTCTATGTACGGCCTATGTGTCCCCAATCCCCGCCTCCTTGTTTGTGGTTGTCTCTCTATGTTCTGTGTACTGTTTTGGTGCTGGTTATCCCCTGTTCTTTTCAAAACTATTTTCCTAAGCCACTCACTTACTGATATGTAAACCTATTTCAAATAAACTATTTTCAGAAATGCTTTATTAACTCAATTGTTTTCAAATCACCTCCTGCACTTCACTTTATTCTTAGAACCTTAAGTTCTGTCCCCTCGGTGTGAGCACTGCTTTGGGACCCTTGAGCTCCCTCTGAACTCTGACACACTGAGGCTGGCACTTCCACACTGCACTTGTTCAATTCTTGGTTACTAAGTCTAGGTGTAAGCACTTCCCGGGATCCTTGAGATCCTTAGGGAACTTTGATGCACCTAGACTCTGATTTGTCTATGGAACTGAGGCATATGTGGCCATTAGAGGCCTTGGGAAATCTGGGCCTAATTGGAGGCTCCCTATAGAGTAGCTTCTTGATTTTCTATTTCTGTAATTCATTCATTGGCCTGTAATAATTTGTAAACAACTCTTGGGGAATGGATAGTAAAAAGGGAAGGGGTAACTATGCATGTTATAGATCTAAAAGGGTAGAAACCATGCTCTTAGGTTTACATTTCCTATGTGCGCAATAGAAAAAAATCATGTTTAGGACTAACATGGGCAAAGCATATTATGCATTAGAAACCATGCTCTTTAGGATTTTTATAGACATTGTTTCAGCACTTTACTGCAATACTGTTATATCACTTGGGAAAATCTTGTTCAGTAATAACAACGGAAAAACTGCTATTGTGTGATTCTATCTATGCATTCTTAAAATGTAATCTGAATCCTGCCTTAAAACAAGAATGTTAACAAAAAATGTGTCATCACGCTTACCATGTTATACATAGAAATTATGTTCTCGGTAAACAACTAATAAACCTGTTACTTTTGCATATCCTGAAAGCATGTAAAAACACTGCAATGTTTTGTCAATTCTTTGACCTCGTTTAGGCTTTTGATTCTGCGCCATTCTGCATCTTCGTGCATTAGATATCATGTCCTTAGGATTGCATCTCATTCGTTTAGGCACACCTAGCCTAATTACTGATAAAAACAACTACATTCAATTCTCGTAATCAACTGATAACAAGTCTGTATTTTGAACACGTAGGACAACATGTTCTAGGTAATACAATGTTGAACAACTCTCCTCTAAGTAATGCTGGTAATTGGTACATATTATCTCACACCTAGACAAGCCTTAGGTGATTAATTTGTCTAAAACCGAGAATCTACCTTCCTGTATATGTTGCTCAATGCTTAAAAGGTTTCAAATCAGTAGGTAAATTGATTAGGACCCCTTTCTGAGTTATAAAAAATAGGCCTGCATATCTGTCTATGTTCTGAATTCACTTAGGTACCATGTCTTAGGATTCTGAATTTAAAAACTGCCATTAACTGTGTTTGAGCCGTGTTGTCTAATTGTATTACTTGTGGAGGTAAACTTGAGCCTTTACTTGCTTTTTCTATGTTCCCATTAACTGCAGTCCTATATGGTTTCGTCTATTGCCCTTGAATTTTACCTTTTAAACCTGAGGGTCTGCTTAGTATCTCCCTCTTAGGATAGTAGTCCCAACCTCCTCCGGGACTGATAGGAAGGGGCGGGTAACAGCACGCAATAGAGTTCGTGACCAACACGCGCTTTAATTACCTTCACGGGGTGGGAAAAGGTATAATATGGATATGATGATCGATGCGCTAATACCACGTGTAGCCCCTCTTTAAGGAGTGTCATATCGGGTATTGCATTGATGTGATCCATATTATTACAAACCTAGGATATCCTTTACTTTACATGCCTAAATTGTAACCCTTTTTAAAACTTAGCTTTTCTCTAATTGTTTTCTAATACCTGGCATGCTTAAGATTTAAATCCCCTCTTATTTGAGCCTTTATTTGTCTGTTTGCTAAACCGTAAAAATTCACAAAAGCTGTTTGGCCTGGAACCACACTTGTGGATCCTGAGTGGTGCCTAACACCTTCACCTTAGGATAATTTCAAGCCTTTACCCTATATCTGGTTAGCAACGTAGTTGTAAATAAAACCCTTTGGTGTCTTAACGCACCTTTAAAAATTGTTAGGTGGAGACTCTCAAAAACACAAACCCCTTTCCCAAAAGGAAAGAGTTGTCCCAACCAAATGTCATAAACCCGATCTCCGCCAGGAAAGAAGGGGGCGCGACAGTATGCCCTCGACCCAGTCCTTGAGTCGAGGGCCTGCATCCGGCATCCTAACAACAGTTGAACCACCACAAGACGTCGATGAGAAGGGAGAAAAAGGAAAAGCGATAAAATGAAATCTTAAAGGAAAGGTTGTACTTACGTGTCATGTTACATTTCTCAGGAAATGGCATATATTCAGCCGAGAACTAATCCGACGTCTTCACTCGGACGAATCGACCTAACTAGCCTCGATCCCGATCCTCGTCGATGCTCGAGAATTAGGTCTTCCTGGCCCGACGCACAAGCTTTAGTAATCCCACTCGATAGATTCGAGGACTGTACAGACGCATGAGATCCCCTTGATTTTGTCTACGAAGAAGCGAAGGAGAATTACTATCCTCTCGAAAGAAGGATGAATTTGACCAAGGGTCACCTCGTACCTCTTCAGGCGATGATGAGCGGATCCAAGGGGCTCAGCGTGAAGAAATTAATGTAAACACTTAAAAAACCCTCGTCATGGGTAGTATTCGCTTCCTCGGGCGAAATGACCACCACATGCTTATCAACCCAGTTGTAATTCTCCTTGACCTTGTAGAGGAAGCTATCAGTGACCGGCTCACACCGTGTAGAGGAAGCTATCAGTGACCAGCTCTCATTGACCTTGTAGAGGAAGCATATATATATATATATATATCTCGATACTGGATCACACCGATCGGGTACCTATGAGGGTTTCTCGACCTTGAAATCAGCACCGGTCGGGCATCCCGCAGGAACATACATCTTCAATGGGGGCTCCGGTGTCGTTTCCTCAATATCAACATACGAAACATGTTCCTATTCAGACGGTCGCGAGGCGGAGGGAGTTTCTTTTTGGGGAACAGACATTGAAGTTCTTATAAATGGATTTAAGAGTAACTAGAAAATTGACATTTGGGAGTGTTGAAATTTCTATGGTTCGAGGGAAAAAGGTGTGAAAGTAAAGTTTGAATGGTCTAATGAGGGGGTATTTATAATTTCTCAGTGACTGTTCACATGTGAGAGTAGCAGACCAGCAACTGACAGGCATTTAATACCATTAAGACTTGACTGACGGGACGTTTATATTGTTTTATCATTTCTGTCGCAAAATATCGAAGTCAGGATCGGAAGTTCATGTCATTTATCGTCGGCTACCCTCCAAAAAATGAGAATACTATCTGTATATGGTCGAGATCGAGCTCAACTACAACTTGGTAGATTAGGCTTGGAACGTGTCGACCACATACTGAAGATCGACCGCGAGTCTCACCAAGCTAGAAACCGAGGTCGGAAAATCTGCCTTCGAGGAACATTGAGTCCGATGTCGACCTTAGCCTCGAACAAACTCAGAGATAACTAATAGAAGACCAAAATATCCGGGACCGATCGGATATTATGGTGAGAATCTCGGCACATATCATCAAGGAACCGGCAATCAGCAAATCAAGAGATTTTTACCTTTTATAGAAATGTACCTAGAATATGATTCCTCTACTATATAAAGGGAGGATGACAATTCATTCAACACATTGTAGCACGCATCATAAAGAAATATACTGTCATTTCTAGCTCTTATGTTCTTGTTATCCTGTTCCGACATCGATAAAGCATTTCTGGCTCGAGGGTGGCTAACCTTTCAAGGCTAAGATTGTTCAATTTGTTTGGTTTGCATTTACTTTTTATTGTTTATTCCAATTTTATCTGATTTCTCATTTTGTATCAAACTAGATCACATATCCTTAAAACCACGTACAAATTCAATAATTATCCAATTTTAAGGGTAAACACTTTTCTAAGTGTTTAAATACTCAACAGTTACATATCCAGAGTTACATCAAAATGTTACTACTTCCTTGCATTAAAATGCTAAATAAAGAGAGGAAATTGCTTTGATATTTTCCGGAAGAGAAGATAGGAATTGGGCGAAAATGATACCAAATAGCTACTTTTAAGTATGTTGTTTAAAATATATCCACAATTTACAATGTATTTAAAAATTAGGCGATTCGCTCAAACTTCAAGACACTGTTAAGTTTTCATGATATCATGTCCTAAAGTACAAAGTTTATTTCCTAAATTTTAAATTAGCAGCTCAAAAATTTAGGATACTATGTCCTAAATCCAAAATTAGCATCTCAAAAACTCAGAATACTTAGTCCTGAAGCTTGGATGAATTGACGAATCTTAAAATATATTATAAATTGTGAATACATTTTAAACCACAAACTTAAAAGTGGCAACGGGTACACTTCACCCAAAAATTGGAGGTGGAAGCTTGGGCCATTAGGTCGCCTAGCCCTGTCAAAGTTCACAGGAGCTTATCATAGTTGGGTCGGATCGGCACAGACTGAACCCCATCCTCTTGTTCTACTAATGGTTTGGACCTTGTGTTTTCTCTCCCTTTATTTTTGGATTTTTGTTTTTTGAAGAGCTCGGGTTGGGATTTCTGAAGTGGACCAATGATTCCTACTTTTGTAAATTGAGGAACCAAATGATGTTACCAAATTATTAGAGGCAGAATACCAAATGACCGATCAAAACTAATCGTATTTGTCAAAAAATGTATAAATTATGTAATATATATATATATATATATATATATATNGATTTACGTAGAAAAATGTTCGTAAAAATTACCGACGGTAAATAAGGTAAAAATCTGTGGTAAAAATATTTCGTGTAAGTCTTATGTTGTAAAATCCTACTCGGTACTCTCCCTAAAAAATTTGTAGACATGTTATTATGTTGGTTATCAAAAATTATGAAATGAGAATTATTACCTCTTCAATATTTTTTTTTTATTTTTTTATTTTTTTATCTTCTGTTCATCTCTTCTTTCTAGCTTTTTAAAGAAGTGAAATTTTTTCTTAACACTTTTTTCTTTAACCTCACCCTGACCACAGTTAAATATATATACCCATTTGATCATCCTTGTGATAAGTTGTTGGGTTCAGCTTTAACCGGTATCTCCTAAGAATTTATAGGTTAATCCATCAAAATTGCTAAGAAGCTGGAAAGAGAACCATATACTAAGAGTAATTTTTAGAATATTTACAAACTAGCATAAATACATATATAAACATAAAGGTGTAAAAACAGAGGTAATATCCAGAAATATAATTTAGATAAAAACAGTAACTTACATGTTTACAGGAGAGGGATTTCCCTTTCGGGAAACCCGAAAAACTTTACTGAACTTGGGAATTAAAAACTTGCACTTTGAAGCATACGATTTTATTTATTTTACAACCTTGATATAAGAACTACTAAGGAATACATAACTTAGATAGGTGGTATAATACAGGGTTTTGGATGTTGGGTGGTGAAAAGAAGAAAATGATGTTTTGAGCCTTTCTCGAGAGAGATGTTGCTAATATTGTTCTTGTTGTTGTGCCTTCCTTCTTCGATCTTGCCCCCTTTTTATAGCCAAGTCTATGAAGCGAATTTTTCAGCGGATTTAAAACATCTTCAGAAATCTTTCTTTTCTAGCCTTGTCGGGTACTTCACTGGGCCCCATCGTCACATGGCTTGAGCAGAGATTCCTTTTTATTTTTCAAATATGTAATTATTTTTTCCACTTCAAGGACCCCAATGTCTTCTCAACACTACTTTATGCCATTCTTAGTTGAATTATTACTACCTTTTTCTTTTTCCTCTTTTGTCTTGTTCTTCCAGTATTGCTGACTGTGGTTCTTCAGTATTCTGATTAGTTCTCCTGTTTACTTATACATATCAATAATTCTTTTTCTACGTATCAAGATTGTGTAGGGCTATTGAGTCAAAACTCATTCCCGAATCATCATCTGGGTCTTGAGCACCTTGATAGTTTAGATTTTCATCTTCATAATTGTCTTCGTCTTCTGATTTTTCTGGACTAGGATTTTCAACCATATATTTATCATGCTTTTCTTTTTCTTGGAAGAATTTTTCTTGTGTCTGTTTAACTATTTCTTCAATTTTCTCATTTTTTTTCTTTTTTGAAATCGTGCCTTTCTTTTTTAATGTTTCTCCTTGTACTAATGTTCTGGGTAATCTTCGTCTTAATGAGCTCGATGATCCTTCATCTTCACTTTTTGGCTAAGTGACAACCATAAACGGATTTTATAAGTCTTTACCGGCTACCGTCTGAACCGGACTAGCTGTATCTCTATCCGATACAGTGGATCTTGTTACATTCGTTGGGGAATGTACACCATTCTTATCCATTTTTTCTTGATATGGAGAACTCATTTCCTGGTCCTGTTGTGGAATGACCTGTGTCTGGGATTGTAGCAATTCAAATTTTCCCGCTTGTATTTTGTGTTCTAATGTCTTCACTTGCTCCATTAGCCTTATTTTTTCTTGTGTCAAGATTTCATTCTTCTAATTCAGTCTCTTGAAGGCTTCAGTCATTGAAGAGTAGTGATCACAGAAAATTATTTTATCTGTGTCTTTTTGGATATTATATTGTGGAGTTTTTTCTGGGTTTTTTCTGAGTGCTGGGGAAATATAATAATTTGGTCCTAATACACCTCGTGCATAGTCTAATGCTTCGGTAAAGTCATTAAAGCCTTTGAAAAGGGTTTTTTTCCAAATCTTTAATGCAATCTAATACTTCTAACCACGTCTGAAAAATATCATTTGTCTTTCCATGTATAACTACATAATACTTAAATCTTTTTTCTTGATTTTTGTCTTTAAAATACTGGCATAAAGCGTTTATGGCTGCTATAAAATATTTAGCATCTTTTTAATTATATGTTATCCATAAATTATCGATCAAACATCTCTTTGGTCTATCTATGACGCATTCTGGTAAAATTCTAAATGCAAGTTTGATGGAGGAAAAAATATTAAGTTATGTTTTTCAAAATTCATTCTTTCCATACTATTGTGTTGTACTAAAGATTGTGGCTTAAATTGAATATTACCTAACATTGTCTGAAAATATCTGTCTGAGGGTGAGGCCTGAACGCCCTTTCCCTTGTCTTCATTCTTGAGAGTTGTTGGTCTCATGCTGTAAAGGTATAACCTATTCATTAGTTGACCGTAATTTTTAATTTACTCAACTGATCTGCTAAGTTATTATCTTTTCCTTTGATATGTTCAAATATGAGGTTATAAATTGATATAGTATCAATGAAATTTAACCATCTTCTTCTACTACTATTTTTCTCATTTATTTTATGGTGAAACTTAACTATGGCTTCACAATCAGTTCTTATTAATATTTCTTGTTTGTTTAATATATGTAATCTGAAACTAGTTAGCCCGTATATCACAGCTAATATTTCTGCATCTATACTACTCATATTTCCTTTTTCTTTATATTAACCACTTTGATAAGCATATATTTTTTCTGTGCTTTTATCACTATACTTATTGGGTTTAGCTTTTAAGGCCGCTCCCCATCCTTCAAAACTTCCATCTGTTTCTATAATTAAGTAATCTTATTCTAATGGCATGTTTAAGTCAGGAATATTTTTTATTCTTTCTTTAATTTTTTGTACTAATTTTATATCTTAAGTATTAAAGTGTCTTTTTCCTGTAGAGCCTGTCATAGCATATAGAGGTCATGTTATTTTTCCCAGATCCTTTATAAAATTTCTTGCATAATTTACTATACCTAGGAACCTTTGTAATTCTTTAATATTGTCTAATTTATCTGGCATCTCTAAAGCCTTTTTAGCGATATGAGGTTGTAATTTAATTTTTCCATCTCCTAAAACGACTCCTAGAAAATTTATAGGATTTTTACATAATTCCATCTTCTTTTTACTAATTATTATTCCATATCTACAAATAATCTAAATACTGTCTGTAGATGTCCTAAGTGTTCTTTAATATCTTTACTAAATACTAATATATCATCGACATATACTAGAACAAATCTTTTATATTCTCCAAATATACTATCCATTTTTCGTTGAAAAATTAGCGGCGCTGTTTTTAATCCAAACGGCATTACCAGCCATTCGAAGTGCCCTTCTGGACAAGTAAATGTTGTCCATTCTATACTTTGTTCGTGCATTTTACTTGCTAGTATCCTGATTTACAGTCAAATTACTGAAGATCCTTTTTCCTTGTATTCTATTTATTAGTTCTATTTTATCTGGTAACTTATATCCATCTATCCTAGTATTGTCATTAAGTCTTTTGTAGTTTATTACCATCCTAGCTTTTCCTCTTATTATTTCATTATGGTTTCTTACCATGAAGGCTGTTGACCTATGTTTAGAGGTGGATCTCCTTATTACTCCTAAATTTGATTTGTATTTTAAAATCATCTAAATCTTGATTTGTGGCTTCTATCGAGGCTGTTTTAATTATATATTATGGATTAATTATGTCTAATTTGTACATAACTTTGTTATTTTCCCAGTGCTTTTGTAACGACCCAGCCGATCGTTTTGCGTATTAGGATCTCGTGTCTCTGGATGAAACTTTCCTTTATGGCTATTCGTGCTTTATGACTCACGGGAGCGGGCGGTTCGGGATTTGGGAGTGATTTGGATTGTTTAGGAACACTTGGTTCCTTAAGGTTGGCCTATTTGGCCAAATTTGACCTCGGTCAGCATTTTGAGAAAACGACCTCGGAATCGAGTTCTGACAGCTCCAGTAGCTCCGTATGATGATTTCAGACTTGGGCATATGTTCGTCTCGGGTTTTTGATAACCCGGGAGCATTTCGGTGCCCGAAATGGAAATCAGGATTTCCTTATATTCGAAATTTGGGTTGGGACGCGATTTTATGCTATCGAGGTCCGAACGGAATTTCGGGACCGGGGATAGTTCCGTATAGTCATTTATGACTTGTCTGCAAAATTTGGGGTCATTCCGAGTAGTATAGACCCGTTCGGCGCAATATAATGAATTCTAGAATTTCTTAAATTCTTAATTTGATTCAAGGGGTTTTGGAGGGTGATTTTAAGTTCCAGCGATGTTTTGAGTGTTCCGTGGGCTCGAGCGAGTCCTTCATATGATTTGGGACTTGTTGGTATATTTTGTTGGGGGCTCATGTGGGCCTCGGGACCTCCCGGACCCCCGCACGGGACCAAAAACCAGCATCAATGCTGGTGTGGGTGCTTCTGGTGTGACCGCACCTGCGGTCTACCAGTCGCAGGTGCGATATCGCACCTGCGGTCCCAACTATTGCAGGAGCGACCCCCATCGCAGGTGCGAGCAGGGCAGCCGCAGGAGCGGAGCCGCAGGTGCGATGCCCAGGCCCAGGCCCAGTTCCGTAGGCGTGACCATTTCTTCGCAGGTGCGGGACCGCACCTGCGGTCCCAAAGTCGCAGGTGCGAGAATCCCTGTAGGCAGTCCCTATTTAAGTTCCAAAAACGGGTCTTCTTCACCACATTCATTTTAAACCCTCATTGTTGAACTCCCAAGCTCCAGGGCACTCCAACCTCGACCAAGATTGTCTAAGGTGAGTGATTCTACTCCATTTATCTAATTAAAGTCATGAATTTCCAAGGAAATCCCCTACTAATTCTTAGAATAATCAAGGCTTGAATTGAAAATGGGGTTTTGGGAAAAACTAATGAATTATCTCCTTTGAGCCATGAATTCTTGTATGACTGGTATAATTATGATCCTTAGGCTCCGGGTAATATATTTCTTCAAGAATTTTCAAATTCCCAACATATGGGCCCGGGGTCGAAATCCCTAATTCCTTCAAGAATGTTAATTTTTGGGATTTCTTATTAATTCTTCTTCTTGGAACTTAAATTGACCTAATTATACTATGTTTGGCTAGTTGTGAGCCGTCAGGAGTAGTTTCATAGTTCGGGCGCATCTTTTGATCTGGTCCTTGGTCCGAGGAGTGCTTTTATCGAGGTGAGTCTCCTTTCTAACCTCGTAAGAGGGAAATCGTCCCTCTAGGCAACCTTGATTGCTATGTGATCTTGTTTGGGGGATACGTACGCACCAAGTGACGAGAGTCCGTACGTAGTGGCTATTACTGCTTCGTCCGGGTAGTTAGGACACATCATGTTCATTGTTTCTCCCTATTGTAGCCTAAATATGACTTGTATTCTTGAGTGATTGGTATTGTTGTCTTTGAACGTGATGATACTTGGCTTGATTTGAGTGTGATAAGAGTGATCACAGGGTGGGATCGGGCCGTACGCCACGGCAGAGTGATGATTAATTATATTATGGAATCGGGTCGTACGCCACGGCAGAGTGATGATTAGTTATATTATGGGATCGGGCCGTACTCCACGGCAGAGTGACGATTGATTATATTATGGGATCGGGCCATACGCCACGGCAGAGTGATGAGAGAGTATATATTATGGGAGCAGGCCGTACGCCACGGCGGGATTAAGGATTTCAGGATGGGATCGGGCCGTACGCCATGGCGGTTACCAGTCTTGGTGGATTTTTGGATTGTTATTTGATGTTTAATATTGATGCACTTCTTTATTTGTCTTTCATGCTTATTGTTTTCCTTATATCTTGTTTACTTTATTACCGTTGGACCTTAGTGAGTATCGAGTCGACTTCTCGTCACTACTTCTTCGAGATTAGACGGGATACTCACTGGGTACGTACTTATGTATGTACTCATGTTGCACTTTCTTTTCTTCTGTACTTGACTGTACAGGTCCGGAGGTTGGTACGTCTGATCATCAGTTCGGTGCTAGATACTGACCAGGTTTGGTTATACTTCACGGTGAGCTGCTCTTCCTAGAGATTCCCTGGCAGCACCTTGGAGTTTCCTTTTGTTATTTTTTCCTGTCTATTTCATTCAGACTATAGGATTGTGTGTATATATATATGTATTCTGGTGTATTCTGATAGTTGCCCGCGACACTCGTGATACTAGTTCCTGGCACACACGTGCGTATATTTTGGGTTTTTGGGCTGCATTTTCATACATATGTTTATCTTTTGACTCACGTATCAGATGTTTTACTTTCATCTCATCGGAAATATCGTGTAAATAAATGTCTAAAACTGGTAAAATTTGGATTAATCAGTCATATGGGAAGGGTAACACTTGGTAGAAATTATGTTGGCTTGCCTAACCCCGTTGTTGGGTGCCATCACGATCCGTGTGGGAAATTGGGTCGTGACAGCTTTAGAGTTTTTTCTCCTATTATCTCTATTTCATCTAATGTTTTTATTATATTATCCAGATCCTTTTGATTTTTTATTATTCCTATTTTTTTTATTCCTGTTCTAAAGTTATATAATTTTGTTTCGATGTCTATTAAGGTGTAATCTTTTTCCAGTATGTCTTTATCCTCATTTTCTTCTGATATTAAAGTTTTAGATTCTTTTTTATCCTTACAACATGTATTTTTATCTTTACATTCCTTACAACATTCTTTCTGATTTTTCTGCAGGTTTTGCAGGCCCAGATCTAATCGTGTCCTTATCATGGTTCCAGTTTCTATAGTTTGTACTGGTGTGTGTGTAATATTTTTGAAAAATATTACTCCGTCTCTGCTGAGTAAACAACTACCATTGTTATGTATCATAAAATTTAATCCTAGTACAAAATCTACATTTATATTCAAGTCTCTTACCCAGATTTTATCTACCTTGTAACTAGGTTTATAAAAATCTAGGCATGTATTTATAAAACAAATCATCGATTTATCTATATAATGTCTATATATATTATGAGTTCCGTCCATTTGCATAGCGGCAACAGGTTTATCTAAGGTTTTGATTAGGTTTGGTGGAACTATTTTCTTATTTATTATACATCTTGTCTATCCCGAATCTACTAAAGCTAACGTTTCTATTTCGTAATCCTCTATTTTGATTCTGGCTAATATTTTTATTGTACTTAATTTTTTATCCTCGTTACATATCAGTGTGTCATAGTTTTCTATACTCATCAATTCTTCATCGTGTGTGAATTCTGCTATATTTTCTTCGTCATCTTCTAACTTTTGCTTTCCCTTTTCCATTTTTTGTATTCTTTTTTCCAATTCATTTATTCTGGTTTCTAATGCCATTACTCTTAAATTGAGAGTGGAATCATTTATTCCCTGGCATTTTTCTTCATTACTTATTTTTATCTTGAATTCTTTTTCTATACATAAGATGCATCCTTCTAGGTAACATGACTTACATTTTGCTCATTTATCCCTACTAGGATACCATTTACATATAAAACACTGATTACTATCTAACTTTTTATTTTTTTCAAAATCATGATTACATTCTTCGGATATGTTTGCTAATGTATTTGCTTGTATTTCTTCTAAATTTAGTTTTTCTATTCCTATATCATTTATTAATTCTTCTTCTTCTGACTCTGATGAGTCTATTTGAGTTTTTTCTTCTATATCTACACTTATTGTAGAGTATATACTTTCATTATCTAACATATGTTCGTCTACATTTATTAGAGTTTCCTGAAAATCTTGTATTAGTTGTGAATTTCTTGTTTTATTATTAATTCTTTTCGGGCATGTATTGGCTAAGTGTTCTACACTTCCACAGGTAAAACATTCTAGTTTATTTTTAAAATTTCTTTCCATTCCATATTTCCTAACATGTTTTTTCTATCTAGGTATGGTTTTTTTAGCTGATGATTTCCTAAGATAATAATTTTTTCTATTATATCCCTTGTTATATTGCGGTTTATTTCTATATTTTTTCTTTTTGTATTCATTCCTATCATAACTTTGGGTTGTATATACGGTTGATTTACAAAAACTCATATTATTCAGTTTTGGTTATTTTTGTATTTGTATATTAGTACATTTTTCTTGTAATATTTCCATTATATGTTGTATTTTATGTCCTATAGACCATTTTGCATTTGGGTTTTGTATTACTCCGTCCCTTTTATACCATCGTTCTTCTATTTCTCTACCTAGAACTCCTGGTAATTTATTAAATAATTTTTTACCTAATTTTTGATCAAACGCATTTCCACTAATAGTACAATAATAAAAATAATCATTGAGATATTTCTTTACATGAAACCAACTGCCTATACTTAATTGTTCTAACTTTATTAAAGCATTTTTTTGTAATACTACTAATCCACTATTTGGATCTTCTCCCGTAATTAAACTATGTATTTGTTTGTAAAATTATAAGGATTTGGTCTCATTGCTATTAAAGCCTGAAATTCTTGTGGGAATTCTAACTTATAATCTTCCCATAATCCTTTTGTTGATTCTCCTAAGAAAGTTTTCATATATTTATACATTGTTTCTGCATCTGTTTCGTGGTAGGTTTTTATATAGTCTGCTACTACTATTCCTTTCCAAAGGTCTATTACTGAGTTCCACATTTGTGGGTCGTGCGCCGTTCTATTTAATATTTTACCTTTACTTCCTCCTTCTTGTAGTCTTATAGGTTCCTCTATAGGCATCCTTTTTCCTGATGGTTTTACATTTTCTATTTCTATTTCTTGACCTAATCTATATACCCTTCTTCTAGGTACATTTCCCGTACTAGTATCTATTGTACTTTGATGAATTGTTCTCTGAGATGGGCTAGGACTTGAACTAGTTGATTCCACTAATTCTTTTAAAATTATTAAAGATTCTGTCTCTGTTTCTTCATAGCTATCCTTTGTTTCTTCTAAAATTTTATCAAAATTTTCTAATCTTTTTTATGAAATATTTTCTGATCTATATCCCCAATTGTCCTTTCTTAATTCGCATTTCTTAAAATGTTCTTCTGTTTCACTCAGAGTTAAACTCCCGAGTTCACATGCTTTACATTTAAAAGTCCTGTCTTTATTTTCTCTAACTAATATCCTAGTTTTTTCTAATGCTTTGTCTACTTCGAATTCATCTTGTATTATTTCAATATTCATACATTCACTGTCTTCTACCGTACTTTCTGTTCCATCATTTACTTCCCTATGGGTGGTATAATTATAATCAGTGAACCTTATTGAAGTTTCTCCCCTAGAATTTGTATACATCAAATGAGACTCTGGTTTTAATATTTTTGATTTTACAAAGTCCTCTAGATTCCAATCTAATCCTGCATATTCTTCTGGGCCTATTTTGATGAGTTTTATTAGTTTCATTCCTTTATTTTCCATTACTTCTACTACATCATCTACCTTAATTTTAAATTTTGTATTACTATTCGTTGCCAATTTTCCTATAAATCCTACGCATATTAATAAATTATTTCCGTTATTCATTTCTTCATATCCTTTAGTTTGTTCCTATTTTAATATTTTTTTTCGAATTCTACTAAGTTTATCATGAAATCTGGGATTATATAGAATATTCCTCCATTATTCGTCATATCTACTTCTGTTAAACCTATTAGATATTTCTTTTGGTTAGACCATCTATCATCATATATTACAAGCAATACCTTAGTTCCTAAGTTTTTTCTAGTTAATCCTTTTAATCCTATTACTATTAATCCCATATGCATCAAAATTTTTTTGTAGTTTTTTATTTGTCTTAATGATTCTGAGTTGATTAAATTTATTGTTGCAGCTTTGTTTCCTATAACTGATAATTGTTCTTCTCTGTAATGTCTATATAATTGTGAATTATTCGAAAAATATCCTACGTTATATAATGCTTTTGGGTTGAGTAGTCTCAATTGATTTTTTTGAAATATTTGTATATCTTTATCTATATTTATTATTTCGTCTGATTGTTGTTCTTCTTCTTGTTCTTTACTAGTTAGGACTTTGCAAAACCAAAAATATTAAAGAATCTCATTTGATGTATACAAATTCTAGGGGAGAAACTTCAATAAGGTTCACTGATTATAATTATGCCACCCATAGGTAAGTAAATGATGGAACAGAAAGTACGGTAGAAGACGGTGAATGTATGAATATTGAAATAATACAAGATGAATTTGAAGTAGACAAAGCATTAGAAAAAGCTAGGATATTAGTTAGAGAAAATAAAGACAAGACTTGTAAATGTAAAGCATGTAAACTCGGGAGTTTAACTCTGAGTGAAACAGAAGAACATTTTAGGAAATACGAATTAAGAAAGGACAATTGGGGATATAGATAAGAAAATATTTCACAAAAAAGATTAGAAAAATTTGATAAAATTTTAGAAGAAATAAAGGAAAGCTATGAAGAAACAGAGACAAAATCTTTAATAAGTTTAAAAGAACTAATGGAATTAACTAGTTCAAGTCCTAGCCCATTTCAGAGAACAATTCATCAAAGTACAGTAAATACTAGTACGGGAACTGTATCTAGAAGAAGGGTATATAGATTAGGTCAAGAAATAGAAATAGAAAATGTAAAACCATCAGGAAAAAGGATGCCTATAGAGAAACCTATAAAACTACAAGAAGGAGGAAGTAAAGGTAAAATATTAAATATAGCGACCCACGACCCACAAATGTGGAACTCAGTAATAGACCTTTTGAAAGGAATAGTAGTAGCAGACTATATAAAAACCTACTACGAAACAGATGCAGAAACAATGTATAAATATATGAAAACTTTCTTAGGAGAATCAACAAAAGGATTATGGGAAGCTTATAAGTTAGAATTCCCACAAGAATTTCAGGCTTTAATAGCAATGGGACCAAATCCTTATAATATTACAAACAAAATACATAGTTTAATTACGGGAGAAGATCAATTTACAAAGGTTTCTAGGTATAGTAAATTATGCAAGAAATTTTATAAAGGATCCGGGAAAAATAGCAGGACCTCTATATGCTAAGACAGGCTCTACAGGACAAAGACACTTTAATACTGAAGATATATGGTTCCGTTACCGGGAAACGAACCCGGGTCTCCTGGGTGAAAGCCAGATATCCTAACCGCTGGACGATAACGGAGCCATATATCTTCAATATTAAAGTGTCTTTGTTGTTCTTGTCCTACTTGAAAAAAGGTCCATTTTTTAGGCTTCCTTACTAATTTAAGTTTTTCTTTTTGGGGTGTAATTTCTACCTTTTTAAATTGTTCTATTAAATCTTCTACTTCCCTATTCTTTGGGTTTTCTATTTCGATTTTTAATTCTTTGTCCTTAATAATTTTATCTAATTTTTTATTAAGTTCTAAGATTAATGCTATTATAGTATTATTTTGTTTTATTTGTATTTGGTCTGATTTTCCTTGAGGAATGTATTTTGTAAGTCCTTCTGGGCTAGGCTGAAATTTTTCTATTAATTTTAATATTTTTTCGTATACCTGTCCTAAATCGTATATATATATATTATCGGCTATTATTACAGGGAGCATAGGTATGGTACCATAGGTATGGATTCGATTTTTTACTATCACCTTTCTCCTTCCCCTTCTTGATTCCCAATGAAATAGATAATTTTGAAGAATCTTTGCTTAATTTAAACTGTCACATCTTTTTGCTTGCTTCTTGTTTTGTCTCTTTTACTTTTATAAATATTGGCGAAATCAATTATTCGAACACAAATGTCCCTAAGCTCATATGTGACTTTGTTCACTCTACTTCTTCATTTTCGTATGAACTTTCTTTGTTTATGTGAAAATTCCCAAATAGAAAATGAATATGTATTGAAGCCCTTGTATCAGTGGCTGAAAGTGCCATATGTTGTTGTATACTGTCAGAACGGGTCTGTCCTACTTATGATTAATCGAGGTTGAATCATGATACGTCTCGATTCAGCCTCGTGTTATATCGAGCCTCAGTGCGGAGTTAGATTGTTGAGCCCATAATTCAGAGACCGATCAAGGTCGAGATCAGCCAAGATCGAAACCACACAGAACGGAGATCGAGCAAGACGGATGAAAGTTTACCTAGTTAAATAACGGTAAGCCGAAATATCCGTAATCGAGCAAGGATCATGGCGGAAATCTCGGCACGCATGATGCTGATTAATTTATCCAATCATGGGATTTCATACTGTATTTAGAATTGTACGTAGGACTCCCCTACTATATAAAGGGAGTCTGATCATTTGTAAAGACATCATATTCACACAATACAAAGAAATATACTACTCTTCTCTTTAAGTTCTCAATACTCTGTTACTCTACTCATATCTTATTCACTTATTCATTTTTGCTTATTCATTTGGTTCGAGGGTAACTTAACTCGATGGGCAAAGCTGCACATCTCATTTGGTTTGCTTTTATTTTTCCTTACAGTAAATTTCAATATCAACTTACATATTTTCCCAGTTTGTGCCAAATGAAATCATGTGTCCTTAAAACCACATATAAATTCAATTGTTATCCGTTTAAGGGTAAACAGTTTGGCGCCTACGGTGGGGCTAAGAATAATAGTGATTGTCTGGTACTAACTTTCGTAACACACACTATTTTATATTTGTTCTTGTGAGCATCTTTGATTCCAGGATCAGCATGTCAAACTCTCAAGCAGCATCCACACACATAGATAATGGACTTGGTCTCCATGGCGAAAACTACAACATAGTCGCCCCAGGGAACGAAGTACCTCCAGTTGACCTCGATGGAAATGCGGCCGTAGACCCAATGGACGTCAGTTCCCATGTTTCCATTAATGCAAATTTTACCATCGACCCCGAAAGCAGCGTCCGCAGAGACGTTCGATCAGCCAGTCAGAAAGAACACGATGGTGAAGAAGGCGGGATCAGCCTTCGAGTGATACTCGAAATGTTGCAGACTCAACAAGTTGAAATAGCACAACTCCAAAACCAGAACCATGCATCGAGTAGGGTCGAGCCCGAGCCAACACAAGAAGTTGTTCATAGGGCTGAGTCGATGTAAGGAGATCAAATGGAAATGAATCAGGGACCATCCCCGCAATCATGAAGATGCTCGCGGACCTGACAAAGCGAGTTGAATCAGGGGAGAAGGAAATTGAAGCAAATGACAAGAATGTGGAAACCTATAATTCCAAGGTTGATCAAAATCTGGGCGCACCACCGATTTTGAAGGGTTTGGATTCAAAGAAGTTTGTGCAAAAGCCCTTCCCCCCGAGTGCGTCTCCTAAACCAATTCCAAAGAAGTTCCACATGCCAGAAATTCCCAAATATAATGGAATGACCGACCTCAACGAGCATGTCACTTCTTATACATGTGCGATTAAGGGAAATGATCTGGAGGATGATGAGATCGAGTCTGTGTCATTGAAAAAATTCAGAGAGACCATGTCAAACGGAGCGACGATATGATACCATAATTTGCCACCCAAATCCATTGATTCTTTTGTCATGCTTGCAGATTCATTCGTGAAAACACACGCCGGAGTTATAAAGGTCGAAACTAGGAAGTCGAACCTCTTCAAGGTAAAGTAGAAAGATAACGAGATGCTCAGATATTTTGTGTATCGGTTCCAAATGGAATGGATAGATCTACCACCGGTCGCCGATGATTGGTCATTCAGGCCTTTACTCAAGGATTACTCGTACGAAGCTCGGTGGCTTCACAATAATTAACGTAGAACTTGATTGAATACCCAGTTGTTACCTAGGTCGATGTGCACAATCGGTATCGGTCGAAGATTAGGGTCGAAGACAATCAGCTGGGGACTCCTTCCGGATCCATTTATCCTACCAGGCCCGTCGCCAGAGTTAAAAGGGACATCGACCAGGAACCACAAACAAACAAGGATCGTTACTAGCCATATAATGGAGATCGAAGAGGCAATGGACCTGCACGTAACCCCATTCTAGGTAAAAGGAGAAATGATCCAGGTCAGATCTCTCGAGAGCTTATGAGCAAGAATGGTTTCGACAGGAGTATCGAGCCCAAAGAAGCACCACGACTGTCAGAATACAACTTCAATGTTAATGCATCCGCTATCATATCAGCCATCAGATGTATCAAAAATACTAGATGGACTCGAACTTTGCAGATCGATCCAGCCCAGAGAAATCCCAACCAAATGTGCAAGTACCATGGCACCCATGGCCATAGAACAAAAGATTGAAGATAACTAAAGGAGGAAGTAGCCCGGCTGTTCAACGAGGGGCACCTTCGGGAATTCTTAAGCGATCGGGCCAAAAATCACTTTAGAAACAGAGATTCAAATAGATGGAACGAGCAAGAAGAAACACAAGACGTTATTCACATGATTGTTGGAGGGGTCGATATTCCTCAAGGACCAGTATTAAAACTCACCAAAGTGTTGATCACAAGGGAGAAGCGAACTCGGGATTATGTGGCAGAGGGCACCTTGTCTTTCAATGACAAGGATGCAGAAGGAATCATGCAACCCCATAATGATGCTCTTGTAATATCTGTACTTATGAATAAGACTCAAGTTAAACGTGTTTTAATTGATCCAAGTAGCTCGTCCAACATCATTCGATCGAGAGTCGTAGAACAACTCGACCTATAGGATCAGGTTGTGCCCGCGACCCGAGTACTAAAAAACTTCAACATGGCATGTGAAACCACCAAACATGAGATAACTTTTCCAAGGAACGTGGTTGGGTCCATCCAAGAGACAAAGTTCCATGTGATCGAAGGATATATGAGGTATAATTCCCTATTCGGGAGGCCGTGGATCCACAACATGAGTGCAAATCCCTCGAACCTTCACCAGGTTCTAAAGTTCCCAACACCAGAGGGAGTCAAAACAGTCTACGGGGAACAACCTGCCGCCAAGGAAATGCTTTCCATCGACAAAGTAATACCGGTATCGGCACTCTCATCAATGAAAGGGTCAAACTCGAAAGGAAAACAAGAGGTCAAATAGCAACCACAGACACCAGCCTCGACCCATTCAGAAAAGCAGGGACTGGTGATGATGATGACTATGGGGTCCCTCGATCCTTCATAGTCCCTAATGGTTCTGAGGCCACCAAGTTGACGGTTGAAGAGCTGGAACAAATCACACTGACCGAACATCAGTCTAAACGAAAGGTATACCTCGACACAGGGCTAGCTCCCGAGCTCAGGGGAAAACTTATTCAATTCCTTAAAACTAGCATGAATTGCTTTTCTTGGTCCCATCTCGATATGACAGGGATCCCACCATAAATCACCACTCATAAACTAAGCATGGATCCGAAGTTTTATCCGGTGAAACAAAAAAGAAGACCCTAGTCCGAGGTCAAACATGCTTTCATAAAAAACGATGTAACCGAATTTCTTAAAATAGTATCCATTCGGGAAGTAAAATATCCCTAAAGGTTAGAAAACATAGTAGTAGTCCCTAAGAAGGGAAACAAACTTAGAATGTATGTAGATTACAAAGATCTAAATAAGGTATGCCCCAAGGAATCTTTTCATTTGCCTGATATCGATCGCATGATTGATGGCATGTCCAGCCACGAGATCCTCAGTTTTCTTGATTCCTACTCCGGGTACAACAAAATACAGATGAACGCGGAAGATCAGGAAAAGACCTTGTTCATCACTAAGTATGGAATTTACTGCTATAATGTAATGACATTCAGATTAAAAAATGCTGGTTCAACTTATAAACGCCTAGTAAACCGGACGTTCGCAGAACAAATAGGAAAATCAATGGAGGTTTATATTGATGACATTCTAGTTAAGTCCATGCGAGCAAAGGACCATTTGAAGCATTTGTAAGAAACTTTCGGTATACTGATAAAGTACAACATGAAGCTCAACCCAGAAAAATGTGCATTCAGGGTCGGCTCTGGCAAGTTTCTTGGGTTCATGGTATCCAAACAAGAAATCGAGATCAAACCCCGACAAAAGCAAAGCTACCGAGAACATCACGGTAGTAGACAACGTAAAGGCCGTGGAGAGGTTAACAGGGCGCATAGCCTCCCTGGGGTGATTCATCTCGAGGTCCTCCGACAAGAATCTTCGATTCTTCTCGTTACTGAAGAAGAAGAATAACTTCACGTGGACTCCGAAATGCCAACAGGCCTTGGAGGATCTAACATGGTACTTATCGAGCCTGCCGCTGCTTCACACGCCGAGGGCAGACGAACAACTTTACTTGTATTTAGCAGTATCAGAGATAGAGGTAAGTGGAGTCTTAGTACGAGAAGAACAAGGTACGAAATTCCCTATCTATTATGTCAGTCCTTAGGTGAGGCCGCAACTAAGTATCCACCTCTAGAAACATTGGTGCTCGCTTTGATAAGCGCCTCTAGGAAACTAAAATCATACTTTCAGTGTCATCCCATATGTGTTGTAACAACTTATCCACTTCGAAATAATCTGCATAAACCCGAACTTTTGGAACAGTTGGCCAAATGGGCCGTATAAATTAGCGGCTACGATATTGAATATCGACCCCGAACAACCATCAAGTCTCAAATCTTGGATGACTTCATGGTTGACTTCACGCTGACCCTAGTACCTGAGGTTGAAAAAGAATTATTAGTAAACTCAGGTACATCCTCGGGAATCTGGATCCTCTTTACGGATTGTGCTTCGAACGCAAAGGGGTCCGGACACGGCATCGCACTGAAACCACCCACAAGTAACGTAGTTAGACAATCTATCAGTATTGTAAAATTGACTAACAATGAGGCCGAATATAAGGCCATGATTGCAGGTCTCGAATAAGCCAAAGGCTTGGGAGCGGAGGTGATCGAGGCCAAATGCGACTCCCTCCTCGTGGTGAACCAGGTTAACGGAACCTTTGAAGTTCGAGAAGAACGAATGCAAAGATACCTGTATAAACTACAGGTAACTCTACACCAATTCAAGGAATGGACTTTGCAACATGTGCCTCGAGATCAGAATAGTGAGGTTGATGCCCTCGCAAACCTAGGGTAATCAATCGAAGACAACGAACTCAATTCGGGGGCTGTCATACAACTCATGAGATCGGTGGTCCAAGAAGGCCGCGCCGAGATAAACTCCACAAGTTTTACCTAGGATTGGAGAAAAAAATACGTAAAATATTTGAAGAATGAGAAGCTCCCTTAGATCCAAAAGAATTAAGAGCCCCGCGCACAAAGGCAACACGATTCACCTTGTAGGAAGACGAAACCTTATTCTGAAGGATGTTCGATGGTCCACTAGCGATATTTATGGGACCAGGAGATACTGAATACTTTTTGAGGGAAGTCCTTGAGGGAACTTGCAAAAATCATTCTGTTGCCGCATCATTGGTCTACAAAGTGATCAGAGCTGGATACTACTGGATCGACATAGAGAAAGATGCAAAAGAGTTCGTTCAAAAATGCGACAAGTGCCAAAGGAATGCGCCAATGATTCATCAACCCGGAGAACTACTGCATTCGGTTTTATCCCCATGGCCGTTCATGAAGTGGGGAATGGACATCGTTGTCCCTCTTCCATGGGCCCTAGGTAAAGCTCAATTAATTTTATTTATGACTGATTATTTCTCTAAATAGGTTGAAGCACAGGCTTTCCATAATGTCAGGGAAAAGGAAGTCACAAACTTCATTTGGGATCATATCATATGTCAACTCGGGATGCCTTCTAAAATCGTATGCGATAATGGAAAGTAGTTCATCGGCATCAAGGTAACTAAATTTCTCGAGGATCACAAGATCAAAAGAATCCTATCAACACCTTATCATCCCAGCGGGAACGGACAAGCCGAATTGACCAACAAAACCATCATCCAAAATCTTAAAAGAAGACTAACCGACGCCAAAGGAAAGTGGAAGGAAATCCTACCCGAGGTTATTTGGGCATACCACACAACATTGAAGTCTAGTATCAGACCTAACATGTTCTCATTAGTTTATGGCGTCGAAGCTCTAATAATGGTCAAGGTCGAAGAACCTAGTATCAAGTTCCGATATGCAACAGAAGAGTCAAGTAACGAGGCCATTAATTCGAGCATAGAATTATTGGATGAAAGACACGAAGCCTCCCTCGTCCAATTGGCCGCCAAAAAAAAATGGATCGAGAGATACTACAATCAAAGAGCCAATCTTCGATATTTTAGCGTCGGGGACTTGGTGCTGAGGAAAGTCACCCACAACATCTGAAATCCGAACGAAGAAAAATTAGGTCCAAAGTAGGAAGGACTGTACTAGATTTGTGAGGTCACCGAAAAAGGGTCATACAAGCTCGAAACGATGAATGGGGAACAACTTCCGAGCAATTGGAACATATCACACCTAAAATGATATTACTGCTAAGGTACGACCCCTTTCAATTTTCATTTTTGTTTTAGACTAACACTTGCAGGTGGTCAACAAGAATCGATGTGGATTTTTCACCGAAAGGAATAAAGTTTTTAGGTCTGAAAGTACGTGTTGCACTCTTTTTTCCTTAGATCGGTTTTGCCCCAAATGGGTTTTTCGGCGAGGTTTTTAACGAGGCAACAATGAATCGTGCTAACTTAGAATCAAGCCTGATTATGAATCGACATCGAAGATCAATTCAACAATATCCGAAGTTCCTCTGCAATCAACCTCGAATACTGGGTGGGGGGGGGCACCCTCAAATATACATTATCTTCGAATATCAACTCTAGCGAGGAAACTACTTCATAAAAGGAGGGTCTCGATAGATAGGATTTATTGTAAGGGCCAAACGGTCAGAAAGAATTGTGCCCACATAGATTGTTCGAACCCTGTCTTAAACATGTACGCATGTATGAATAGTTTGATCAAGAATAAAGAGAAGTACTTTCCTTGCAAACATTTGATGTTTAAAATTTTTTCCTCTTTACATCTCTTAAAGAGCCTCGTACTATAATGAGCCTAAGGTAAATACTCAACCAAAACACAAAGAACTGCTCCCTCACCCGGGAAATGTCTTCAACTCAAACAACCCAAGTTATCGGGCCTCGGAGACAAAAGACCTAATAGGAGACTCCCCGACCTCTAAAGGCCACGTCCACCTCACTCGGGGACTATTATCTCAAGCAAGCCGAACAAAATGGGAAAACGATCCCAATGGGAAGATCCTGAACTAAAAGGCTACGACCATTTTAACATGGTTCGGAGACGTCCGTAACACAAATAAGCCTTCAAAAAAAAAAAATCCTTTCACAACCGGTTCTAAAATGCTACCCTCGGTAAATTCACAAATTTAAGATATCTTCAAAAAGAACTTCGATAATATCGAGCCCTGAAAACTGTAATAAAGGCAAGGGTTGTTCGGACCCTCGAACACAACTTTATTGACTCATGATAAGGCATTTCAACCTTTTTGATTACAAATAACAAAGAAAAGGAAAAAACTTAAAAGCCGAAAGGGAAAAGAAAGCCTTATATTTGCATATAGAATGATTTTCTTTATAAGGGCCAAATCAACCTAGTCCGAAAAATTTAAAACGGCCCAAAAGGCCTCAGAAAAAGTGCAAAAAGAAGAACAAAAAAAATATATACTAAGTCCTAAGAGGCTTGGTCTCCATCAGAGGCAACATCTCCATCCTCGGGGTCTTCCCTATCTTCGAATTCACTTAGACTATCGGAGTCTTCCTCAGGGAAGGCCAGCTTCTGAGCCCGAATTTTCTCTGCTTGGGCATTCTTGACCTCGGCCATGATGTCGAAATCCTGGGCTTGAGCATCCTCGAGTGATTCCCTCCAAGCTTGCCATTTTGCATGATTTATCATGCTCCTAGCCTTTGTCTGGATGGCCTCGACGTTAACCTGAAGTAGGCCACCTTTTCATCAGCTTTAATACCGGTCGTGGCCACCTCACATTTTGCCGCCTCGAGATCGTTGGCAGCCGAATCCAGCTGAGACTGAAGCTCCTTGATCTTCTCGACCTGCACCGAGGTTTTCTGTTTTTCAGCTTGAAGCTGAGTCTCGTTCGAATCTAATTCTTCTTGGACGGTCTCCTTCTTCGAAGCCAGAATATCCATGTTCTTCTTGAATGCTTCAGCCTCGGCTTGTATCTCGCCCACCTGCTTGTCGAGCCGTCCGATCTGATCAAGCCTCTGTCAGACCTGCAGAATCGGATCATTAGTCATTATCTCCAACTCATCTTCATTATCTTGAAGTATTTGGAATACCTGCTCGGCTATATCGTTGTGCTCGTCCCAAGCCACAACCAAATCGCCCTGAAGCCTCTCACTGAGGAGCATATAGGTGTCGCTTTTCTCGATAATGCCCTGAACCTCAGCCTTGTGCTCCTCTCGAATTCTGAGGAAAGCTTTGTGACTCAACACTGAAGCCTGCAAGTAAGGGAGAAAATGTTAGAATAATCTACAATTCTAAGTATAAAAGAAATAAGGAAGAGACTCTCGAAGATTACCTGATTCAGAGCGTGTTGAGCCTCATTGAATAGGCAAAAGGCCCCCACAACATTCCTCACGACTTGGTCCTTCTCGGTCACCAAGCCTCTCAAATAGCTGGCAATTCCAACAGGGGGAGAGAATACTCGAGCATCCTTAGAGATAGTAAGCACTGGGTGTCGTTTGCGGATTGGGTTAGCGCTCGGAGCAGGGAATTAGTCCACCAGTCTCGGGCTCGATGAAGATCCAGTTGCGCCCAACGATGTTATTTTCTTCGGTACCCGTAAATCACTGATCCAGTGATATCCTCGGAAGCAGCAGCTTCGATCCCGTCGAAGAAGCCATGGATATCGATCCGGTGACTTTCCAGCATGTTGGCCTCTTAGATCATAATATTCGAAATATGGGGGGATCCCGAAATATCAACCACCCCGAGCTCATCCCTAGGGACCTCTTCCGTTGCTCGGGAAGCCTCACCCCCGATCTCTCTCTCCACCGTCTTAGCTGGGGACGGGTTGGCCTCTACTCCTTCTGATTTGGTGACCTTGGCTGAAGCTCCCTCATCACTGCCTCGGGTTCGGAGGACTTTTGTACTGAAGTAGTAGCCCGCACACGAGCCACTAGCTTGGAGTTTTCTTCTTCTTCTTCTTTTTCTTCTTATTCTTCTTCTTCTTCTTCTTCTTCTTCTTCTTATTCTTCTTCTTCTTCTTCTTCTTCTTTTTCTTCAGACTCATCCCTTAATCGGCCGATTGAGTCTGAGGACATGACACAATCATTCACCTTGAAATGACAAGGCTTCCTCGCCGGTTTTTTCTTTTCCGAGCCCGACTCGTATCCTTTTTTCTCTTTTTCTCCTTGGCTGGCTTTGGAATTGATGGTTGGGGAAGGAATTCTTTGTCACCGGAAGGGGGTCTCATTGCAACATCCTTCCCGAGACCTGCAAAAGAAAAGGAGATAAGTTAGTTTGAGAAAATGCCGGAACAATAAGCAATCCGAGGTAGAAATTCACCATGGTTACATGCCTCCCATCAACCCTTTGATAACTCCATCCAGGAACGTTCCTAGTAGAGCCTCTGAGACACCAGGCCTTCGACCTATTGCTTCAATTCCGGAATCGGGTCCGGCATCTGGGCCACAGTTGCAACACCAAAACATAGATAAAGAAAGATGATAGGAAATGAAATGAAAAATCAAACGTTCAAGGCAAAAGTGCTTATGTTTCATGTTCCACTTCTCAGGGAACGACATTTCTTTAGTGGGGGTCAGGTCCAATGTCCTTATTCGGACGAATCTTCCCATCCGGCCTCGATCCTGAGACTCGCTACGCTGGAGAATGGGGCTCTACTGGCCCGGCGGTCAAGCTTAATCGGTCCCCCTTGATAGAACCAGGGACAGTAAAGGTGCATGAGGTGATCGAGGATGAAATGACATCCCTCGATCTTGCTCGTGAAGAAATGGAAGAGAACGACTATTCTCCAAAATGAAGGGTGGATTTGGCCTAGGGTGACATTGTATCTTTTGCAGAAGGCGACGATGATGGAGTCCAAAGGACTAAACGTAAAGGGTAAGTATAAACATTTAGATACCCCTCCACATAGGTGGTGATCGATTCCTCAGGAGAAGGAACGAATACATCCTTGTTCACCTAGTTGAATTCCTCCTTAACCTTTTTGGGGATGTACTTGGTGATGGTGCATATATACCTCGACATCGACTCGCATCGTCCCTGCACCAAGGGGGTCTTCTCTATTTTGAAGTCAGTGACGGTTGGCACCCTATCGAAATTCCTCATGCTGGGGCTCTACCGTAGCCTCATCATCGGCGGGCCATGCTGAAGAAGAAACCTCTTTTTGGGGCACAGTTTTAGAAGTTTTATCCATTTATGAACAGTAAGGAAAATAGTAAGGATGATATGTTGTTGAGAAATTTTGGTGTGGAGATTATGACGTAAAGGGATTCTTTGAAAGCAAGAGCAGAAAAAAGCGTTGATTGTAAAAGTTTAAATGAGAAAGGGTTGAGGTTCTTATAGGTTAGAGGCGACGGTTGTGAACCGGTAGTGGCTGACCAACACCTAACAGGCATTTAATGCCTTGGTAACTGGACCGACAAGACGTTTTGTTGCTTATGTCATGAACGAGTTCGTCACTGATGTCATTATCTATCGAGACGGAGTTCGGGAATTCATGTCGTTTCTCATCACCTTCTTTTCGAGAAACGAGGAGACTATCTGTATACGTTCAGAACGGGCCTCTCCTTCTTATGACTAATCGAGGTTGGATCATGATAGGCCTCGGTTCAGCCTCGTATTATATCGAGCCTCAGTGCGGAGTTAGATTGTTGAGCCCGTAATTCAGAGTCCGATCAAGGTCGAGATCAGCCAAGATCGAGACCAAGCAGCACGGAGATCGAGAAAGACCGATGAAAGTTTACCTAGTCAAATAGCGGTAAGCCAAAATATCCGTAATCGAGCAAGGATCACGACGAAAATCTCGGCACGTATCAAGATGAGACCGATTAATTAGTCAATCATGAGATTTCTTATTGTATTAAGAATTGTACCATAAGTAGGACTTCCCTACTATATAAAGAGTGTCTAATCATTTGTAAATGCATCATATTCATGCAATACAAAGCAATATACTACTCTTTTCTTTAAGTTCTCAATACTCGGTTACTCTGCGCATAGCTCGTTCGCTTATTCATGTTTGCTTATTCCTTTGCTTATTCCTCTCTTTCTTTTTCTTTTCTCTTTCCCTTTTTGACTCCAACTCTTTTATATGATATTTTTATAAAGTGACAAAACGTGCTCTCCCAAAAGGATTTGTCGTGGAAAATGTAGGAAAAGGTTAATAATCTCAATCCGTGAGGGTGAGTCTAAGATTAGAATTCAATAATTTAAGCCGTAATTCAGGGGTATCTTGTAATAAAATTGTCTGTTTCTGGCGACATTTCAGGATGTCTTTTTCTCAAAATTCTAGGACTAATATTCTTGTCCTAGTTTGAAGCAGTTTTGTTTCTGTTTTCGCCAACTATAGGAAAATTAAAGTTCCCCTTACTTTCGACCTTCTTCCAAAAGACTTATTTCTACGACTTATCTATAAGCGGTAAGATGTAGTAATTTGTAAGATTGATAGAACCTCTCCACATTTAACTAAAAGCTGGATTTCAGTATCTCAAGGATAATACAGCCAAAAGATCCCTTTTATTTAATAGAATATATGGTCACTAACCCTACATTTCCTGGACCTTTCCCAGTGGAACTTTGCTGTCATCTTGCGTTCATCTTATAGCATATTGTAATCTGTTATAATAATTACATTTTTAATTTGAAACTAGTGTTGAAACCGATTTAGATGAACAATAGTTATCTATTCCCTTCTATTTTAAATTGGAAAAAAATATCCACAACATTTTGCAAAAAAAAAAAAAAAAAAAGATTTAGCAGCATAACGATGTAGTTTTCCACGAGAATTCGTATCACAAAAATAAAGCTTGCTAATATTTGTATCTCTTACACGAGAAATAAACAAACAAACAAATAAATAAATAAGAAAATTAAAAACAAATAAACAAACAAACAAATAAATAAATAAGAAAATTATCAATCATGCCTCTTTTGGTTGTATCAAATGGTTTACACAAAGCAGCGCGCGTTATCGCCAAATCATTTCTAATTGGACTTTGTTTTCTGTAAAATATACAATCCATCAATGTACTGTTACAAGTATTATCAAATTAAATGGTACCAGAATCTTGGGATATCCTATTTTAACATTTGGGATTAAATTTATTCATATTTGATTTAGGTTATTAACAAAAGCAAGTATAAAATTATACCACAATCTTGGAATTATCTTATCCTATCTCCTAAGTTAAGTGGGATATAACTAATACCTGAATTAATTATCTTACTCTTGGTCTCTTCATCCTACTGTTTTGCTGTTATCGATCCCCTTTATTTTTATCTTTACATATTATAATATGATGAACGAAGTAATTGTTGGATAGGTAATTGAAGAGATGGAATTTTGTATTCCTTTTTCTGGTTCTCTTCCATATGAGATTACTGCAAGTAAAATTTAAGATAAACCTAAGCAATCTCTGTGTGTCTATGCAATTGGCTAATTGAATCAAACCAACCGCCTGCTACTTTATAGTAGGGTATACAAACGGAGTCGAAAAATCGTATCAAATCGAAAAGTCAAATCAAACCGATTATAAAACCTGACTAGTTAGGTTTAGTTTGATTTGATTTGATATTGAATAAAAAAATCAAACCAAACCGACATATAAATATATAATGTTTATATATACTTTTAAAGTTTTATATAGAATTTTCTTTAAAGAATGTCTAGAGATTTGGGGTTCTCTTGCGAGATATAATATTTAATAGTATATGAAGCGCTCCATATATATTAACCTTATGTAATGGGTTGTATGGTCACTTTATCATCAAGTGTTATTGTAATGCGTCAATCTCTTTATTCTTCTATATTCACTATCATATGTTGAGATCTATTAAATTGTTATATCTTCTTCGAATGTAAACTGATTATTATTATTTAGGTATCATACTGATTTTATGTTATAATTACTAAATTCGGTTCAACTTGAAAGTGTACATCAACGAAACATTACGGTCAGACGACTAAAAATTAAATATTATGTGGTACTAATTAGAAAATTCTCTCATAAGAATATTTTAATACATAATATGTTTGTCAATTTTTTATATTTTTACTAAACATATATTTCCTTACCAAAACTTTAACAAAATAAGATTGAAATAATATTTAAGTAATAATAAACCCGAAAACCCCGAAAAAACTGACAAAACCGAATCAATCCAAACCGATATAGTTGGTTTGGTTTGGTCTGGTTTTGATAAAAACCGAACCATCCCGATCCATGTACATCCCTACATTATAGCATACCAAATTGAAGGACCATTTGTTTTTTTTTCGTATTTATTTGTTATTTTAATTTAAATAACAGGTTTTAAACACATTTTGAATCTAATTGTGGGGACTTAGATGTACCGGTTGAGTGATCAGTCAGAATTACATATAAAATTGGATAGTATATATATTGGGATTTGATAAAGTTTTTGTTGGGGTTTTTAGGCTATTAATATTTAAAATAGGAGGAATGAAAAATAGAAGGAAAAATGAAATATTTGAGTAATATTTGAGTTTTCCTCCTTGATTGTCCCGTATGGGAAGAGGAAAAGGTTTTTGATGGGTATATAAACAATAGCTCTTCTTCTAGCTCATAAAGAGTTGATAAGAAGGCAAGCCTCGCGCCGTCGTCGTCGTCGCTCGGCTCGGCTCGGCTCCGGCTCCGGATTTGGATTTTTGGACCAAATTTATTTGTTAATAGTAAATATTAACAGAAATGGTTTGTCACGACCTAAACTGGAGGATCATGACTAGCACCCGGACCATATTTGCCGAGCAACGTACATTTTATCTAACCTTCTTTATTATTTTTAAGGGCCGACGAGATTAGTATAAATGATAGATATGGATCATGAACAATCAACAATGAAAGATAATGGCATGAACATACATCACATGGGATGACAAGACTGCTAAGAAACTACATATAAGATACAGGCTACAATGCTGCCAAGAAAGAATATACAACAAAAATTAGCCGACAAAGTATACCAAACTATACATGAGTCGATACCTTTCTATGAGCCTCTAAAGGAGCATAAGTGATGCAACATTGCCGGAATAGGGTCCCGATATACTCATAATATCTATAACAAAAATGCATACTAAGACCACGGCAAGTCGGGAGAAGGGATCTTGCCAATAACCGCTGAACTGGGAAGCCTACTATGGTGGGGGAGCTGCGTTAATAAAAAAATATAACAGAAGCCATTATGAAGAGTTGCACCTCTTCAGATTTCAGCCCAACTTTGCCTATAAATACAAGTCCATTCTCTCAGATTTTCCATATGAAATTCTGAGTTCTCCTCCTTTCTTCTGAATATTTTAACTTCAAAGAAAGCAACAATAAGTGTGATTTGCTACCGAACTTTGTGTTCGCTAAAACACTGGTGTTTGAAGTACCACTACACCAGTGTGTAATTTGTTCTATCCTGTGAGGAAATAATCCATAACCCTGGGTACTAGGAGGAGATTAAATTCCTTAAGGAAACACTATGAATTCAGCGAGCTCGAATTGATTTTTATTTCGTTTACATTTCTGTTTGAATATTATTTTATTATCTCCAGAATTATTTTACAAATACAGTTTACTAACAAGCTTAAGGAATTTAATATATTTTATATATTTGTGTTATACTCACTGTTTCTGGAGAGTAAAACCGTTGTGGTTTTCTACTCTATTGGAGATTAAAATCTACGTGATTTTAACGTTTGTGTCATTCTTTTACAGATATGACGAATGACAATGGAAACCAAGTTGTTCTGATGGTAACTGCCAATGCCTCAATGAGCCGAACAACACCGGCAGCATTGTCACCGTTGGAGAAACCCGAAAAAAATTTCGGGATTGATTTCAAGCACTGGCAGCAAAAGATGTTCTTCTACTTGACTACTCTAAGTCTCCAGAAGTTCATCTAGGATGATGATCCTGTGTTGTCCGATGAAACTCCAGAGTATGAACGCTTTCTCGTGATTGAGGCGTGGAAGCACTCTGATTTTCTGTGCAAGAATTATATTCTTAGCGGACTGGAGGACGCTTTGTATAACGTCTACAGTAGCATGGAGACGTCAAAAGAACTGTGGATTGCGCTTGAAAAGAAATACAAAAATGAAGATGCTAGGTTGATAAAGTTCGTTGCCGCAAACTTTTTGGACTACAAAATGGTAGATAACAAGTCTGTTATTACCCAAGTCCAGGAATTGCAAGTGATTATTCACGATCTCCTTGCTGAAGGTATAAGTAGAATTAATACTAATGTTGGTAGTATTAATTTTATTATGTTTACTAACAGAATTTTCATTGAAGGTCTTGTCAACAATGAAGCATTCCAAGTAGCAACGATGATTGAGAAGTTGCCTCCGTTGTGGAAGGACTTCAAAAATTATTTAAAACACAAACGCAAGGAGATGTCCCTTGAAGATATCATTGTTCGGTTGAGAATCGAAGAGGACAATAAAGTTGCTGACAAGAGAGGCCGTGGAAACTCAATAATAATGGGAGCAAATATTGTTGAAGATAACAAAAAGAGGAAGAAGGCTTCTGGACCGAAAAATAACCCAAGCAAGAAGCGGTTCAGTGGAAATTGCTAAAACTGTGGAAAAGCCGGACACAAATCTACGGAGTGTCATGCTCCGAAGAAAGACAAGAAGAAGTGTCAAGCAAACATGGTTGAAAAGCATGACGATGTTGATGACTTGTGTGGCATGCTTTCCGAATGCAAATTGGTGGGCAATCCTAAAGAGTGGTGGATTGATTCTGGAGCCACTCATCATGTTTGTGCTGTTAGATAAGCTTTTGCTACTTATGCTCCTGTTGGACCTGAAGAGACGCTTTCTATGGGAAATGCTGAAAAGGCCAAGATTGAAGGATGTGGGAAGATATTTCTCAAAATGACTTCTGGCAAAGTGGTGACTTTGAAAAACATCCTTCATGTTCCAGAGATTAGGAAGAATTTAGTCTCTGCTGGACTTCTTGTTAAGAATGGTTTTAAGTGTGTCTTTGTATCCGAAAAGATTGTAATAAGTAAGAACGAAATGTTTGTAGGAAAATGTTAACTCACTGAGGGCCTTTTAAAGTTGAATGTAATGGTTGTTGAAAATAATAATAAAATTTCAGTTTCGTTTTACTTACTTGAGTCAAATGAATTATGGCATATACGTTTAGGTCATGTCAATTATAAAACCTTGCGGAAAATGATTAA
>MDKI01092403.1:0-58235 GCA_005239505.1 Nicotiana paniculata
TTTCAGTTGTGTAATTCATATTCAATGGTCTGTAATAATTAATTGTAAACAACTCTGGGGTCGTATAGTGAAAAATGAGTGGGTGATATGCATGATGTAGTATAATTAAGGGTAGAGACCATGTTTCTAGGTTTATTTTCTCCATGTGCAATAGCAGCCATGTTTAGGTACAACACGTCATGCATTAGATATCATGCTACTTAGGATCTACGTGTACTCAACATCTCATCTATGCTTAGAAATCCTGCCTATAGGATAAATAATAAAATAAGTTGTTATTGCGTGATTTTGCCTTTGTTCTGAAATTTCACTAGAAATATTGTCCTAGGATAAATAAACTGCAATCATGTCTCATCATGCTATACACGTAGAGATCCTGTTCTAGGTAAACAACCATTAAAAATCTATCATCTATGTTATTCCTGAAATTGTGCCTAATGTTGTGATTCTATGTGCATTTAGAAATCCTGTTTAAGTTATTATGCATCATGCTGCATTAGATATTATGCTATAGGATCGTATCTATTTGACTGCACTTAGTCTAAATACAGAACAATCCCCTGTTCTAAGCAACTAGTAATTAGTCCTTGCACATCTTCAACACCTAGAATTTCATGTTATTAGCTATAAACAACCTGGAGTCGTTAACAAATCTGAATAATTGTTGCATGTTATCCTACACCTAGGCAAGCCTTAGGTAATTAACTTAAAAAAATAAAATCAGAACTGTCTTTGTGATCATGTTTAACTGTCAGCATACTTAAAACCAGTAGGCAAGCCTGATTAAGACTTCCTCTCTGAGTTATGCAATAAATCTGTCTTTGTGTTATCACCTAGATACCATGCTCTAGGATTCTGAATTAGTATGGACCTTAGTTGTCTATGAGACATGTTGTTTATGTGTACTATGTGTGGAGGTATACTTGAGCCTTTTATTTGCTTTCCATGATCCCCTTAATTGAAGTCCTATATGTTTTACTATGTGTCGCCTTAGTATTTTACCTTTAAAACATGAGAGTCTTCCTAGCACCTCCCTTTAGGATAGGAGTCCATAGGAAGGGACGGGTAACAACATGTAATAGAGGTCGAGACCAACACTCATTTTTAATAACCTTACGGGGAGGGAAGGGTAGAATATGGATATGATGACCGGTGCGCTAATACCACGTGTAGCCCCTCTTCGAGGAGTGATTACCGGGTATTGCATTGATGTGATCCATATTTTTATAAACCTAGGACATCTTTTATATGCTTAGCTCGTAATCTTTTTCGAAAGCTAATCTTCTTTACTGTTTTTTTAAACATCTGCATGCTTAAGACTTAAATCCCCTCTTATTTGAGCTTTTACTTGTTATTTGCCAATTGTACAAATTCACGAAACCATTTGGCCGGGAACCACACTTGTGGATCTTGGGGGGTGCCTAACACCTTCCCCTTAGGATAATTTCAAGCCCTTACCTAAATCTCTGGTTAGTAACGTAGTCGTAATTGAACCCTTTAGGTGCCCTAACATACCGTTAAAATTGTTAGGTGGCGAATCTTCAAAATATGCAAACCTCTTTCCCAAAAGGAACGAGTTGTCCCAACCAATGTCGTAAACCCGATCTCTGCGAGGAAAAAAAGGGGGCGCGACACACCACACTTGCTAGGCAAGCCAATGTTAGAGTTCACTTAACTATTTCCTTTAATTAAGCATTTAAACAGGATAAAACAATTTTAAATTAAACTTGATCTAATGGCTTTCAATAAATAATTCCAAATATAGAATAATAAACAATCAGTTAAACCGAGCCACGAACTAATTAAATAAATAAACCTAGAACTACCACAGAGTATGGTGTCACAATTCACGAACTACTAAAGTATACTACAAATACTTGGCTGAAATAAATAATGTAATTGTTCTGAATATAATAAAACAGCGTTTATGAAAATAGGGGAAAGACTCTCGGGATCTGCGGATGCCGACAGATATACCTCGTATCTCCGAATAAATGAATAGCCGCTCTAAATATCTCTATTGTTGGTCGGTACCTGGATCTGCACAAAAGAGTGCAGAGTGAAGTATCAGTACAGCCGACCCCATGTATTGAGTAACTGTCGAGCCTAACATCAACGAAGTAGTGACGAGGCTACGGCAGGGCAATAACAACATATAACCTGTGACCATAATATATACAATAACGAAATAAAATAATTCTACACGAACAAGAAAAATTTAACTAAGACAATAAATATAAAGCAAGAAGGAATTCTAAAAAATTGATCAAGTACTGCAACATAAATAAAATAACTCAATCGCCTTTTCCAGGCCTCAGCTATAACCAACTCTCAAATAATTTCCAAGTTTCCAAACTTTAACTTTAAATAAAAATAGTGCGAAAAATATGAAAAGTAGTGAAAATAAAATAGTAAGTTTTCAAATCTTTGTTTTTATTTGAAAGCAGTAAAAAAAAATATTACTGTCATCCCTTATTGCTCCTTGTTGCAGCGTGCAACCCGCTCCCACCTGTCCACACTTATTGCTCCTCCCTAAATATATCACCAGTATTACTCCTGTTGCAGCGTGCAATCCAATCCCACTTGTCCACCCTTATCACTCCTTGTTGCGGCATGCAACCCGCTCCCACCAGACATCTCATATCAATTTATTCATAAATCTCACAATTCAGGCCGAGCCTTTCACAATATTTTTATTTCAACAATTGCAAACAGAAAACAGTATAGCTCGTAAGCTTTAACCAATATCATTCCATAATAAAACCAGCCAGAATATATGTAACCATCGTAACACTGCCAACCCAACTCAGTCTTTATATACCATGATAGAATCAAGAGAACAGCCAACACTTTTAACACACTTACAACAACAACTGGAAATAAATCAATGAAACCAAATAACCACGTGAACCTCAAAAATCACGAAAAAGTTAAACTGCATTTCTCACAACTTCCTCAATAATATCAAAAATGAAACCAACAGAAACATATATATATATATATATATATATATACCTCGTAAAAATGCCAACCCGCTCAACCGTTTTGTACCACAAGGGAACCAGCTAAACAACCAATACTCTTTCCAAAGTAACCACCACAATATTTAACAGCAAAATAACAAGGCCAAGTAGTATAGAAACAATAATGAACATAGAACAATTAAGACAAGAATCAATTAAGTTGGAAACGGGAAAGGGATCATGCTTAACAGGCGATTTGGTGGTGTATAGATACTTGTCACCTCACCTATACACCACACACATGAATTTCACATAGCAAACAAGTGTGGACTCCTATTCCCTCAAGTCAAAGTTAGACCAAACACTTACCTCAATTTCGTAAACCACTCACTGCTCAATTACGGCTTTTCCTTTTGAATTCACCTCTAACTTGCTCGAATCTAATCATAATTAACCCAATATCATCAATCTATGCTAAAGGAACTAACTTTATTGAAAAATATGACTTTTCCTAAGTTTTCTCAACAAAAAAAGTGAAAACCCGACCCCGGGCCCGCTTGGTCTAAACTCGGGGTTCGGACCAGATTACGTTTACTCATTCACCCACGAATCCAAATATACTATTAGTTTTGAAATCCGACCTTAATTTGATGTAAAAATTCAATTTTTACAAAATTTCCTAATTCTACCCAAACCCTCAATTTTTACCATGAAAATTCTTAGTTTTTGCTTTAAAGGTGATGAAAAACAGTAAGGAATTGAAAGAACAAAGTTTAGGATTGATTACCTATGACTTGGGAATGATAATTGTTGAAGAAAATTGCTATTAGGGATGTAAACCTCGAAAATATGGTGAAGAAGAAGGTTTGCCCGTTTTTAGAAGAGTATTATATTAATTGGGCAGAAGACCTATGTGATCGCACTCAAAGGGATGTGTTCGCATAGGGCAAGGGCGCTGGGCAGTGCGATCGCGTGATACCCAGTGCGTTCGCATAGAACACTGGGCTCCCCCTCCCCCATGCCTATCTAACTTTGTGCGTTCGCATAGCCCACGGTGCGTTCGCATAGAACAAAAAAGGGGCCCTCAGACTTTACACTATGCGATCGCGGACCTTCCTATGCGATCGCATAGAAAAAACAGACCTGGACACCAGAAAATGAAAAACCAACAATTCTCTTTAAGTGTAAAACACCCTGTGGCCTACCCGAAACTCACCCGAGCCCTCGAGGCTCTAAACAAAACATGCACGCAAGTTTAAGAACATCATACGGACTTGCTCGTGCGATCAAATCATGAAAATAACATGTAAAACTATTAATTAAACCTCAAAACTCATCATTTTCAACAAGAACTCTTTAAGTTCATAACTCTTCAACTGGATGTCCAAATCACGTCAAACGAACTCCGTTTTTCACCAAATTTCATAGTTAACCTTTTAATATCATAACAAATCTGTACCGAGATCCGAAACTAAAATACGGACCCGATACCAATAATTTCAAACATTATTTATTTTCTTTAAATCATAAATATTTCAGCAAAATAATTTCTTTCAAAAATTAATTTCTAAGGATTGGGACCTCAGAATTCATTTCCGGGCATACGCCCGAGTCCTATATTTTTCTGCGGACCTCCCGGGATCGTCGGAACACGGATTGGGGTCCGTTCACTCAAAATATTGACCAAAGTCAACTTTTATCAAATTTAAATTCTAGAAATCGCATAAAAGCTTCACGCCCGGACTGTGCACGCAAATTGAGGTATTTAAAATTAGTCTATTTATGGCTAATAAGCATGAAACGGAGCCTAAATTTATAAAATGACCCCTTGGGTTATCACAATAAGAGATTAATTGTCTCAATGCACTCCGAAAACCAAAATGAACCCTCCCGGCAAGTCACAATAGTAGAAATAGATATGTGGAAATAGTTAATAGGGGATCGGGGCTCTAACACTCAAAATGACCGGCTAGGTTGTTACACATACACTACGGGCAAGACTATGGTACGACCTCGTGATGCACATATATTTCTTTGATAGAATGAGTGAGTTATTATGATTTGTAAGTTCTTAAATTATACTTGAATACATATTTGAGTGTGTGGACTAATTTCAATCTTTGATTTGTCGTGAAGGCACATGATTTACAAAGGATTGGTAAAGTCCAGGCACTTTAAGTTGGCACAAGAAGTGAGTTATAGTAGGGAATGTATCAGAGTCATCTTTTGAGGTTAGGATGTTAGAAGAGTCGCAAAAATATTTTAAATAGTCTTGGAATGGGTCTATTTTGAAGAAAGATGTCAATAGCTCTTGTGTTGGATTCTAAGCATTGATATAAACCATTTTCATTGGTGTGATGCTCGAGTATGTTTTAAAATGTGTTTCTTGCTTATGTGCTTAATTTTAAGTTGCTCGAGGACAAGCAAGAGTTTAAGTGTGGGGTGGTGATAAAGGATGAAAAGTGCATGTTTTGAGTGTGTTTGTATATTCTTGTGTGAGTTGCGGGAGTTCACACTATTTTTGAAGTAAAAATATGCACATTACGTGCTTATTATGTGTAGTAACGATCTTGTGCAGAAAGGGATCAAATGGGAGAAAAATTGGTGAAAAATCCCGAACAACGGCGTTCACTTCGATAGACCGGGACAGGAGCAGAAAAATTAACTTTTCCAATCTGAATCAGGAGAAGACAAATTTGTCCGAACTAAACCTTAAACCATATAAATATGAGAGTTAGCTACTTTTTGAAGGGATTGAAGACCTTAGGGAGGCGAGAACACACTTGGAAGCAGAGAGAAGCCATAAGAGAGTTCAGAAACCGTGGAATTCATCTTGAATTATTCTTTTTCCCTTCTATTATTGACTTTTATGTATTCTTGAGAATTAATTGAGATTACTACCATATGCATGATTAAACTCGTTTATTCTAGGGTTGTGGTTTTACATGAATGTTGATATTTGGAGATTGATTTGATGATTTAATTTACTAGATTGGGTTGTTTATTTATATCCTGAGCATAATTATTTTAGTGTCTATCTAACAGTGAAATACTATATATGAATCTTGAGTTGAACTACAAAAAGGTAATTCTTGTTTGCAATAGGATTGAATAGAGCGCGATCTTGAACCTAGTCATTTGGGAATTGATTTGCGAATATGGATAGAAATATACCTATTTGTTGTGCTTAGCCGATTGTGCAAGAGAATATTAATGCATTCGTTTTATCTCTAATATCATAGAAATATAGGATTTAGAATAAATTGAATAGCCGAGTAGAAGTTGTCAAATTTCTACGAGTATTATTGTCCTTACATGTTACTAACCCCGATAAATTGATAAGTCGAGTTGACTGAATAATTCAACAGAATTGTTATCCAACCATGGCCCTTGAATATTATTTCTCATGGAATTCAACCCTTCGTGTTATTTATACTAGTTAATTATATCTTCTTTTAATCGCAGTTCTAGTTAGTCGAATTAATTAAATAAAAATCATCTTGAAATTGTTCTTGACTCGATAAATTAGAAATTATTTGATTTGGTTGATAATTAATGACAAGTCCTCGTGGGAACGATACTTTACTCACTCTTTATTACTCCTCATGTTCCAGTTTATGTGAACCTATTTCTTTTTTGGTCCATTCCAAAAAGAACGACCCCTTTCTTAATTTAGTAACAATTTGTCTTAAACTTACAATTCTACCCTTAATGAAAAGCTTTTATAACCACACAAATACTCTGGACCCTTTTTGACTTGTTTAGGACCACAAATTCTAAAAGTCTTCATTTTTTTCTTTAGCTTTGTACTTAGTCAAACAAGTTTGCATAAATTAGAACACAGGGAGCACTTGATTGACGGTGTATACTTACGTGTGGGATTTAGGGAGCAACACTCATATAATAGTTTTCATCAACGGAACAAAGATACTGCCTTTAGGTGAGTAATGGAGTGAAATAGATCATCCATTACAAAATCAAACTCAAAAACAATGAATGCTTAGTTAATTGAGAAGCTAATTGTGTCTATTTTTACTGTTTGTTACGATGCTTGAGATGTTTTTGCTTGCCTTGCAGATATCTTTATAAAAAATTGATAGAATTCAGAGGAATTTTATTTGGGGCACTACCCCAAATAGGAAAAACATGCACCTGGTTAATTGAGATAGGGTCACCAAGAAGAAGGCAGATGGGGGGCTAGGGCTCCAAAAAGCATAATTGAAGAATCTGGCATGGAGGATCTATCACAACACCTCAAGCTTATGGGCTAGAGTTCTTATTTCTAAGCACTGTAATTGGAATCATACCTCTAGAACCCCTAAATCTCCTACATGGCAATGCATCCTTAAGGGTTGGGATACATGTAGAAAGGCTATCAGGCGAGTGGTCCACAAGGGCAACATGGTAAGCTTCCCGAATGATGCTTGGATCCCTAATCAGCCAGTCATTAGGGATATGGTAGAAAGTCCCCTTACCCTAAACGACATAACTGTCAAAGTAGACACTGTCTACAACTCAAGGAATTGGGACCTCTCTCCCATCTCTGTGGATCTGCCAACAAGCATCTCTAACATGAGCAATTTTGTCTTCATTCCTCTCAACCCTTCCAAGGAAGACAAGCTAATCTTGGGATTGACTCCTAGTGGGTCCTTCACCAACAACTCTACCTACATTTTCCTTAGCAAAAACAAGAACTTTGGAAATTAGGATGACGGGACCTTTAATTGGATCTGGAATTACAAGCTCTTAACAAAGTCAAGAACTTCATCTGGCTTCTTGCCCAAAATAGGTTACCTGCAGGAGTCCACCTTCACAGAATTGGGGTTAATTGTAACCCACAATGTTGCTTCTGCCAAAATATTGAAGAAACAAGCGACCACATCTTTTTTGAATGCATAAATACAACTCAATTCTGGCAAGAGTTGTTATCCAAGGCTTCTAACGAGTGTAGGCAACAGAATCCCATTTACTTATCTCAACAATGGCTATTAACTTGGAATAAACTTAAAAACACACCCTTTAATGATAACATTCCTTGCGAGAACATACTTCCTTTATGTTTCTGGCACATCTGGCTATGCAGGAATCACAACCTTTTCAACAACAAAAAAGATAGAATTAACACCACCAACACCATCTCTAAAGCAACTGAATACTTTATGGTGGTGAAAAATGTCACCATCATGAAACCTTTCCAAACCATTGTGAAATGGGAGCCCCTCAGGAGAGGGTACTATAAGCTGAATACAGATGGGGCCGCTAGGGGTAACCCAGGCGTAGGAGAAATAGGTGGAGTATTCAGGAACCATAATGGGGATTGGATTATAGGGTATATGGAGAATATACCACATACAACTAACACCATGGATGAACTGAAAGCTCTCCTAAAAGGGCTACAACTAGATGAGCAAAATGGATGGATCCCTTTGGACATCAACACAGACTCGGCAGAAATAATCCAAATGCTACTCACAGGTAACTAAACATATGATCTCATGATTTGTGAATGCAGGCTGTTGATGCAAAGGATGGACAGGGTCGTGGTGAGGCACACGTACAGGGAGCAGAATAGGATGGCAGATGCTATAGCGAAAGAGGCAGCAAAGCCAAGTTTTTTGGGAAGATCTAGCTTACTAGCAGTTCCTCCGATGTTTGCAAATGATGTGTTTTGGGCAGATATCCTAGGAACTGAAGTTGATAGGAAATTTTTGGCATGTAATATTGATACTGTATCTCAAAATATCGCACTAATGGGGGAACTACAGTACCCCGACACTATCAGTGCTCTGTAATGTATTTTCCAATTTGTCGCTATGTATATAAATATCCTTTATTTAATCAAAAAAAAAATCATTCACTATAAAAGTCATTTTTTCTCGGAACCGATTTTTATGTTATGTTAAAATTTATATCCTTTATAACAACACTTCACTATGGTAGCTAAAAAATATCGAAACAAATGAAATTGTTATATAGAGGTTTGATTGTATAATGTGAAGTATATAATCGTTTGTTGAAAAATATTGATATATTCACGATGTTATTTAATAAAACTAATTATTTATTCATGAGCTAGCGTTGGTTAAGCAAACACTAAGAAATATGATGATAGCTTGCAATTTCATATAATCACCGATCACCCTACACAATATCGGTGCTTTGAATTTAATGTTTCAGGATGAGAAAATGAAATATATAGCAATTAATGTATAACACTCAATAAAGTAATGCTCCATTTCATAGGGAGATACTTAAAAGTTATTGTTGACATTGCCTATGTGAAAAAAATTGTGCAAATACCACACGTAAAAGAACTTTTAACACCCTCCACTTGCAACTTCTATAATCCTTTTCATGGCAACATTGGTTCAACTATTTCCCCAGGTAACTCTTTCAAAATCTTCTTTTTAATACCCTTTTCATTCTCTTAAAACGCCTATACCTAAGGGGAGAACTAACATCATATAAGAAAACGAATATGAAAGAATGTCAGGAATCAGGAAAGATGCTTAAACATCAGATGAAACTGAACTGAATTTAATTCAATCAAAATCGATTATGAGAATTTGTAAACTCTGCTGTGATAAAGGACTGCATAAAAAAACCACCCCTTCAACAAGGGAATAATTAATTGAGGGTTTAAAGTTCTAACCCGCTCTAAATTTTGAATTATTCAAAAGGGACAGGGAAAAAGGTAAAATATCTGCCCCAAAACTGCAGAAGGATTTTCATCACCATATCCTAATTCTAAAAAAACAAGTTGGTAAGTCGGACTTAGGCACCACCAGAACCATATTTCTTTCCAAAAACGATGACCTGAAGCTTGTCATAACCTGCTAACACACCAGCACCAGCAACGGCACGGAGGATATTAGCACCAGCACCCTTGAACAGAGATTTGGCACCCTCATTCTTAAGGATCTGGGAGAAGGCATCGAACGAGCTCTTGTACTTCACAGCCTCACCAGATGTCATCATCATTCTTCTTCTAACAGTGTCAATTGGGTAGGATGCAAGACCAGCACCATTAGTAATAAGCCACCCAAGAGCAAAGCTAGCAAAGAAACTATCCTGTAAACATCAAGAGATTAACCAAGGTCAATAACTCCAAACAAAATGAAGTCATAAACCCACCATAGTTTCTTAAACTCCAAACTACCAAAGTAACAGGCAACAAATTTTAAGCAATGAACGCATCTTGACTAATTGTCAACATATGATATCATCAGAGAAAATACCAAAGGAGCGGATCACTAACCTGCATGTTTCCAGTCAACAGCACTGGCTTCAAGGAGTCATACATTCCGAAGTACAAACCACGGTACACAATGATACCAACACATGAAATGTTGAACCCACGGTACAATCCAGCAATTCCATCAGATGCAAGAGTCTTCTTGTAGACATCAACCAACCCATTGAACTGTCTCCCACCTCCCTTCTTTGCAGCCTTGGCATCATTTGCAAGACGAGTACGAGCATAGTCAAGGGAGTAAACAAAGAGTAAAGAGGAAGCACCAGCAGCACCACCAGATGCAAGGTTGCCTGCAAACCACTTCCAGTAGCCATCACGGTCCTTCTTGAAGTTGAAGAGCCTCTTGAAGTAGTCCTTAAATGCAAAGTTCAAGGCCTGTGGAACACAATATCAGTCAGCATTCCGTTCAACAGATTCAGTGCCCATTTATCTTCATAATCATAAATTGCAGTATCCAATATAAGTAAATGGTATACCTGAGTAGGGAAGTAACGGATGACATTAGCAGTGTTTCCTCTCCACAAAGAACCAAATCCTTCATCCTTAATTGTCCTCCCGAAACAATCTCCAATTCCCTTGTATGGTTCTGACAGTCTACCAGCCTTAATCATCTCATCTTGGTTTTGGATCAAAAGTTTCACACGCTCAATAGGGGCAGCAGCAGTCTTTGATACAGCAGCAGAAACACCACCCATAAGAAAGTCAGTGGCAAAAGCTGCTAATCCTTTTTCTTGGGGAGCTTGCACAAACACTGGTGAAGCGTTTGCAGCAATCAATGAGAGATCCTGTGTGGCTTGGCAGGTTTGCAGTCCTGCATTAGAGTAATTGCCATATGCAAAACGCCTCTGGTAGAGAGCAGGCCTTTGAATTACCCCGTAGCGAGCATGGACATCCTGAGAAAGACTGGAGCTCAGATGCATCTGGTTAGCTACCTTCTGAAAAACAGTTGGGTGCTGGTTATCAGCCATTGCTACCTAGAATAAACTCCTGCAAGGATGAAGCAATAGACTTACGTCTTTCTCTTAAGCTCAAAAAATCTTTTGATAAAAGATTCATAGTAAAGAACTTTAACCTCCATCTTAACCACTAAAGAAATGCAAGCCACTAACCAATCCCCCGGGTGATTTCAGCTAATTTTTATTCTCATTACCCGCAAGGGGAACTCAACAGAGTAGAATTCACTAATAATATAATGCATAGCAACACAGAAAATTAGTACACTATATCAACAGACCATATTTCTTGCATTTCGGCATGTTCAAGATGGTACTTTTCCTTTGTACTAAAATTGTTAACAAATACCATTTTTCTCAATTCTCAACAGCAATCAGCCAAGTAAATCTATGATGTTTACGTCTCTACCATAGAAAAAATGATGCAACACTAAATGATAACCTGTGCATGGCTGGCGCAGTGCATATTACAAATAACTGATTATTTGAACAAAGGAACATGAAGGTAACTTATAACTAGACAATTGTTCGGAAAAATCATTAGCCCCTCCAATAGTCCACCCCAATTTATATGGCACTCTCCATTTCGGTATGTCGAAAATATTTGACACTATTCCATTCTATACAACTTTCGAGAATTCAAATTCTTACGCTATTATGAAACAAACTTTTCAAATATTATTTTAATTTTTTCTTGTACCATAACACCTTAAACTCTCTATCCATTCATACAATCTCATACAAAATGGGCTAGAAAAAATAGTTTTTCTTTTATAGTAAAAGAACAAGTGGTTGATTTACAACAGCAAAGGACATATGTTCTTTTAGCTCACACTAGACAGCAAAGGACGCATGTTCTAAAAGAACAAATGGATGATTTACAACAGCAACTGACCCAACCTATACAAAGGTCAATAGTAAAGCTCATCCACAGATACAGACATACAGTAATGAAGGCTGACCATGAAATAAGAATGATAGAATCAAGTCTACATACGCCTAAAATTGTGCTTACAATACAAGAAACAAATCACAAGTCTAACAGCACAACTTGTGAAACACACAACCAAATTAGTTAGTATGTGTATACAGTTCAAAATAAAAACACCAAGGCTAGTTCTCTTACTTTAACAAATGCCCCTAGCTACAGGTCATACTTCACTAACAAATTCTAGATTCTTATACTAGACAACAAGATCATAAATGATTTAAATCATATACACTGTCAATGTAGAGATTCTTTTGCGTTATCAATGAATGTTAACATGTTATAGCAGGTTAGTTATCATTTTACTAGATCACCATTTAATGTTTATTAGAACATTTACCCGTAATTACCTAATAAATGACCTCTTAATGTAAATATTGTTTACAATGTCGGTGCATAGAACGACAGCGTAAACAATTACACAATTAGGTCACTTATAAGGTAATAACATGCAAATAAGCACTAATTAAAAAACATTGATGGTATAAAAGAATCTTTACACCATCAATGCAATATAATTTAAATCCTTACATAGACACAGAAATCAGAACACTAGGCATTGACCAGATCTACAGAGTATGTAGATAGCTTGTTCAGGGACAAACAAACGCCAAAAGCTCAGTTTCTTACTTTTAAGAGATCCAACTAGCTATTGTACATGCTTCGCTAAGAGAATTCCAGATTCTCATACCACACAACATAATACTAAATTACATAGACCAAAAAAAAATCAGAATCACATTACTCGTTGACCAGATCTACAGTCCACATATATAAAACAACGCCTCCTATAACTAAAAACACGGCAACAACAATTTAACACAAAAATCAGATCGATAAAATCGTAGATCCATAAACCTATGATCCATTTACAACTAACACACACAGAGATCCATTAAAAACTCAAAATAGATAAATAGCGAACCTCGCAAAAAGTCAAACAAGTGAAAAATCTCTACAATTTCACAGATCTAAGCAGAACAAAGTGAAATGAAATTAGGACCTAAGCACAAAAAAAGTAAAATTTACGGTCAAAATCTCAAATTTCTAGACCGTCCAAATACATGTTGTAGAAAGAGAATGAGATGCTTTAGAGAGAGAAAGCTATCGTTACCTGCGTTCCACTCGCCTTGGAAGTCGAAAGAGGAAATGGAGATGGGAGAAGAACGAGGAGCTAGAGGGTTTTGAAGGGAGAATAGAGAATGAGTATATATTGGGTGGCTATGACCTATGCTGCAGATATTTTTCATTGATTTTAGCATTTCTTTCCCCTGCTTCGCGGCATATTAATTAGCTAGCTATGGATTTTCAAATTTATTTTGAAAAATATAATTTGGATGAAGTTTGGTTTAAAAATAAAAATATATTTAAATACTAGTTTTCAAAATATATTTTTTAAATTTATTTTGGAAAAACATGAAATATTACTTATACTCATAAGTTCTAAAAATTATCACAAATATCCAACAGTATCATTATCAATAACATTCATTATATTATGGTAAACCATAGTCTTGAACATAAATAAATTTGGCACAAAATTCTTATTTTTATAATGAACTACATGATACACTATTAAATGTCTGATTAGACGAAGCAACATTGTTACAAAATAATAAATGGTGGATTTTTTTATAAAATACAAAAGTTAAGGGCAATTTTTAAAAAATTTAATAGTAATATTTTGGCCTAAACTAGCTATATTTGAGATTTGAGATTTGAGATTTTACTGAAATATAAGCAAAATCTATAGCCAAATATGTGTTTGCTAAATAAAATTCAAATTTATTTTGACAAAATCTATGATCAAACAGGTCCTTAGTTGTTACACTCTATTTTATTACTCATTTTATTTCATGTGAAAGCATTACTCCATCTAGAAAGTCAAGTTAGTAATTTTATTACATTTTTTATACTCTTTTTAATTTTTTTATTTATATACTAACTATGTGAACATAGAGTGCTTTGACCATCATATTCCAGATGAATATTCTTTAACCTTCAAATGAATTGGGACAATAAAAATATTTTTCAAGGAATAGGGTCAAGCCAGCTTATGCACAATAAAATAAATTATTGTAAGTATATTTTAAGTCAAGAGCTTTTAAAGTATATATGTTATTAAGTGATTTGTTAAAGTAGAAAAAAACCATTTAAAAGTTAGTACATAAATTTTACCAATATTATTCACTTGAAATACTCTTCAATTAAACTTCACTATTTTACCAATATTTCCAATATTAAGTAACAATGTTTGCAAATATTGATGACAAAATCATAATTGAATTGTGTATATTCTACTACTGATAGCGAAAGAAAATATTAAAATAGAAAAGGAAATTTTAGTTTGACAAAGAAACATCATTTTGAAATTATTAAATAATATTAGTATATGTTCTACAAACCAAAAATCATTTTAAATTTTTGAAATGAGAATTTTAAAATAGTATTTTTGGTAGAATGAATCCTTATTAAAGAAAAAAGGTTGAAATGCGAATAGTATTTGCAATTAAATACGTGTTTGGTAAGAGGGAAAGGACATTTATTTTCCTGAGTCAAAAGGGCGGAAAGGAAGAAGCTTTTTCCATCATGTGGTTGCTAGAAATTATTGGGGACAAAGTGGTATGGAAATGTGGGAATCCTTCTGTTTTTAATTGGAAGGCCAAAGTTGTCCAAATCAACTAGTACTGTTCAATTTAAGAGATGAAAAATTAAGGCAAATATCACCCAATCACTTAAATTAAAAATAGTCGATAATGATATAATATATATAATCTATGTATATGATTTAAAAAAAGTAAATTAAGTAATACATTGAGACGAATATTTGTGTAAAGATTCCCTGAGAGATTGGCTTTTAATATGTACTTTAGGACGTTGGCCCTCGTTTTGCAGTTTTCACGCTTCTATGTTCTTTTTCTTTTAATCTTTTTTAATGTTTTCTTATTTCTTTTATAATTTTTTTTATCACACGTTTGAACTAATTTACTTTATCAATTAACTTCTTAATTGTTTTCAGAAAGCAATCTTTAGAAAATTAGACATGAGTAAAATTAGACGCGAACTTCACTACAGGTTTATGGGAAGTAGTAATGGGTCTTCTTATGTTGATCCCCTACCTTTTATTGAAGGCGCGAGACAATCTAGCTTGATAACATTCAAGACTCCATTGAGCTTCCAACCTCTTCTCATCAAGAGCCTTCAACCCTGCTAATCGAAGTCGAGCATTCTCTTTATCAGTGATCCCTTTTTGAATAGCTAGTCGTAATGAATGTATTTGACGCTCAAGTGGCAAGACGGCTTCGACTCCATAAACGAGTGAATAAGGTCGCTTTGTTGGCGTGCGATGGGTCGTCCTATATGCCCATAGAGCTTCTTCCATACGGTCATTCCAATCTCGTTTGGATTTAGAGACAACTTTCTTCAACAGGTTGCATAGAGTTTTGTTGAATGCCTCAGCTAGACCATTTGCGGCAGCATTGTACATTGAAGAGTTACGTTGCTTGAAGCCAAAGAGATCACAAATCTTGTTCATCAACTTATTATCGAATGGCTTTCCATTATCTGTTATTATGTAACGAGGAATGCCAAAGAGATAGATTATGTTTACTCGGATGAAACTTGCAACATTTTCTTTCTTTACCTCCTTAAGAGCAACAGCTTCGGCCCATTTTGAGAAGTAGTCAGTTGCAGCCAAGATGTATAGGTGCCCACCAGAGGACTTTGGCAGTGGTCCAACAACATCTAATCCCCAAGCGTCAAATGACCAGGATGCAACAGTTGGGTGCAACACTTCAGGAGGTTGATGAATAAAATTCGAATGGAATTGACAAGTCTTGCATATTCGAGCGTAGTCCAAGCAATCTTTTACCATCGTCGGCCAATAATACCCCATCCTTTTTATATGGAAATGGAGTTTTGGTCCTGACTAGTGTGACCCGCATACCCCAAAATGTGCCTCTTGCAAAGCTTGGATGATTTCTTCTTCCCCTAAGCATCGCAAGAGTACTCCCTCAAATGACCTTCTGTATAGAGTATCTTTGTAGTAAAGAAAGTGAGGTGCACGATGACGAATTTCAGTCCTTCTCCTCGGATTTTCAGGAAATATCCCGTAGCATAAGTAGTCGATAATGGGTTGTCGCCATCCTTCTTTCTCAACTTCAGAAACAACGACAAGATGTTTGAGTTCATTTTATTCACCTTCAGCCTCATTTGGCGGTGGTACTACCCATTTTTGGCAGACAGTAACTTGTGCTTGATCAGGCAGGGCTAATGATGAAGCTAGGGAAGTTAAAGCATCAGTTTTCTTATTTTCTTTCCTTGGCACATGCTTAATAGTCACATCACTGAGCCACCCCATTAACTTTTTAGCGTAATCATTATATGGGCGTAGTCCAGGCTTCCTAACCTCATAACTACCCAAAAGTTGATTGACCACTAACTAGGAGTCACCAAAGACTTGCAATTGCAATTACTTCATATCAACGGTCATTTCAAGCCCAAGTATTAATGTTTGATACTCAGCAACATTGTTGGAACAAAGTTGTGTCAAGGTGAAGGAGTAGGGCAAGACTTCACCTTGGGGAGTGATGAATACTATGACAGCACCAGCTCCCCCGCGATGCGAAGCACCATCAAAGCACATCTTCCATGGAAGCTGAACTTCAATAACCATTGTGTCTTCATCACGTAGTTCGTCAGTTAGCTCCCAATTATCAGGTATAGGGTGATCTGCCAAAAAGTCCGCTAACACTTGTCCTTTTATAGACTTTTGAGGGATGTACACGATTTTAAATTGTTGAAACTGGAGGTACCACCTTGCTAGTCGACCACTAAGGACAGGTTTTGACATCACGAACTTGATGGGATTTGCTCTAGAAACCAAACGAACGACGTGAGCTTGAAAGTAGTGCTTCAACTTTTGAACTGAGAAGACTAGAGCCAAACATAACTTTTCAATTGGTGAATAATTCAGCTCGTTGAGGTCATCATCCTGCTCAAGTAGTAAAGAGATTTTTCTTTCCCCTCACTATTTTCTTGGGCCAACAGCGCTCCAACAGACCTTTCTTGTGCTGAAATGTATAGTATCAACGGCTTTCCAGGTATCAGGGCTGCCAAAACTAGCATCTTCATCAAGTATGTTTTGATACTTTCAAAGGCATTTCTACAAGCTTGGTCTCACTTGAAAGGAACTCCCTTCTTCATGAGGTGACTGAATGGTTGGCACCTCCCAGCTAGGTTTGAGATGAATCTCCTAAGGTATGTTAGTTTTCCTTGCAGACTTTTTAATTCATGAATATCCCAAGGCTCAGGCATTTTCAGAATTGCATCTACGTTGGATTGATCAATTTTGACCCCTCGATGCCGGACAATGAAACCCAAGAACTTTCCGGAGGTAACTCCAAAGGCGCATTTCAATGAATTCATCCTAAGTTGGTATCTCCGGAGTAACTCAAACACCATCCTCAAGTCGTTCAAGTGGTCTCCCTTCTCTCTTGATTTTACCACCAAGTCGTCAACATAATATTCGACATTCTTGTGGTGAAGATCGTCAAAAATATTCTGCATAGCCCTTTGGTAAGTAGAACCAGCATTCTTCAAGCCAAAAGGCATTACCCTGTAGCAATAAATACCCTTGGGGGTCCGGAACGTAGTAAGCTCTTCATCTTTTGGTGCCATGCGAATTTGGTTATAGCCTGACGAACCATCCATAAACGACATTGCCTCATACCCAGTAGTAGCATCGATCATCAACTCTAGAATAGGAAGCATGAATTCATCTTTGGGACACGCATTGTTGAGATCCCTGAAGTCGACGCGCACTCGAATCTGGCCCTTCTTCTTTACCGGGACAATACTTGAGACCCACATTGGGTATTAACTTCCCGAATAAATCCAGCTTCAATGAGTTTGTTAACTTCGGTTTCAATCAGGGGAACCAAGTCCGTCCTGAAACGCCTTTGAGCTTGCTTAACAGGACGAGCATCATTCTTGACCGCAATGTGATGGACTGCCACTTTAGGGTCCAAGCCAGGCATTTCTTTGTAACTCCAAGCAAAGACATCCCTAAACTCCTTGAGTAACTCAATATAAGTGCTTTCTTCATCAACTTCTAGTAAAGCACTTAGGTAGGTGGGTCTTGGTTCTTCATCAGTGCCAAGGTTAACTTCTTTTAAGGCATCAACCGTTGCCTTCACCCCTTCTTCAAGTTCCGGGGGAGCATCTTTCGCATATTCATCTTCTTGAGGGTCCTCATCGTTAAAGGATATGTGATAACATGATGAAACATCGTCTAATTTCTCATCATCCTCCATTAAAGATAAAACACCATGCTCGCTTTGTGAAATAATATGATACGAAGAACCCGCACTTTCTTTGTCTTCATCACGTTCTTTAGTGTAGACCACAGTGTATGGCTTCAGCTTCAGTACTTCATCACACGAAACCATGACTTTTGTTTGTCGCTTTATTCTAGAAGGAACCGAACTTTGGAAATTCTAAGAGATCTTCTGAATTTCGGGCGAAGCGGCTGTTCTTGTATTTAGATAATTTCTCTGGAACTTATTCCCCTTCTTTAATGGACCCAATCTCTCAAAAGTTCTCACAATTGATTTTCCCAGTCGGTCAAAGACGGAAGGCCTGTTAGAAGCGGCAGATTCGTCTTCTACAGTGATATAATTGCTACTCGCCCTCCTTATTGAGATGTGCACTGGTGACGGTTGCTTGTATCACAAACCTTCACGTGTTTGCCTAATTGTAGCTTCTGATGGGAGCTTCCCTAACTTTGATGGCTCATCGGGATTGTATCCAGCTTTCGCAAATAGCTTGTAAGTGTTAGGATCAAAACCTTCATCTGTTCGATTTGTAGGGAGTGCCACATTATGCAAACGATTTTGGGCTACAAACCCTGCAAGAGGCTTCAAGGACAACTTTACTGCCTCAATTCATTTTACCGGAAGATTTAACACCTTTAGCGTGTTGGTTTCGATATTAGATGATTCGCCCTCGTTTTTCTTCCTTTTAGGGACATACTGGAGCTTAGGGCTTACTTTCTTTCCATAAGATGCAATACCCCCTCTATGAGATTTATTCACATTGGGTTGTACCTCCGCAGTAACGGTTTTGGCTTTACCAATAGTCACATCAGCTCTTTTAGTTATGGGCTCGTCATTCTTGTTTTTCATGCCATCATCAACCTTTAGCTCCTTCACAATGCGGTTCTTCAAGTAGAACTTTGCATCGGCGAAGTGTGACTCTGCCTCGGTGAATGGCTCATCATCAACAACTATCTTCTTCTCGATTTCACCCTCGTAGTATTTTAAACATTGATGGCAGGTAGATGGAACTACTTTATTCCCATGTATCCAAGGCCTTCCAAGCAAAACATTGTATGAAGTCTTCGCATCGATCACATGCAGCCATGCACTAGATTGCATATCTTCAGCAGTGATTCCCAGCTGATCGCGCTTATGGCTCTTTGCCCCCCTTGGTTGAATCCTTGGATCATCACACGACTTTCTGAGAGTTAGTTCATGCGAATACCAAGTTCTTTCACAGTGCGAATTGGCAAAATGTTCACCGAGGATCCTCCATCAACGAAAATTTGATTTACCCTTTCATCACACATATAGACGACCAGGTACAATGGGCGGTTATGAGGAGTGTCACCTAGCAGAAGATCGTCATTTGTGAACGTGACTTTTTCCTCACAAGCATTAACTTCTTGAGGAGTGGGCTCAATAAGCTTTTCCGAAGATGGTGCCAACGGTAGGTCATCACTTTTTTCTTCCCCTTCGTCAGTATGGCAACAAAAGGCATCAATACCCCCATGGGAAATCTTCGTGCGGAACCAACTTGGTAAAAACACTTCCAAGGTTACTGGATGTCGTGGCTTTTGAGGTTGGTGCACCTCCACTTTAGCTTTCTTTACATGCTTAACTGGGTTCCATCTCCTCGGTCTTTTCACCATTATTTTCCTCGTTGGTTGTTCCATTGATCCTTTTCGTAGGATCCTTTTATGGCGCCTACGACGAGTCACCAACGTCCAACCTTCATCATCCTCAGGTTGACTGTCTTCAACTTTGTAGTTCTCCAGTAATTCTTCATCTTTACTTTCTTTAGATTTACATAATTCGTCTGGATTGAATGAGCCAAATATGTTAGAGACTTGGTTTGCGCTTGCTTTCTCATCTTCAAGCACGATCTTCTTTTCACAAGCTAAGTCCTTAACTTTGTCCTTGAAGACAAAGCACTTCTCCAGAGGGTGGCTCACAAGTCGATGATATTTGCAGTAATTTGGGTCATCGATTTTCTCAGCTTCATTTGGTAGCTTCATCTCCGGAAGCTCAATGAGATTTAATTCGAGGAGTTCTTCAAAAATAGCTGGCACATCAGAATCCGTACTCTTTCTCTTGCATTTATTTTAGAGTCAACTTTCCACTTGGCTTATCTTGAAACGAAGTGGATTTCACACTCTGCTTCTTGCTCACCTTCGTCGTGAACTTCACAGGTGATGTGTTGACATTCATAGCTTCTTTATTTTCAGACCTTGGTACAAACTTGCTCCATTTTCTTACTTATTGCTTGTCATTCCCTTTGCGAGGTTCATAGATGGGAAACCTTTCATTTCCAGCAGACGCCATGCTCAATTCCATGTCATGGACACGAGTTGCAAGTTCTTCAAATGTGCTAGGCTTGATACCTTGCAAGATGTAGCGCAATACCCAATGCATACCTTGGATGCACATCTCTATGCCAGAAGCTTCCCTAAGCCTGTCTTTACAGTTGAGGCTTGCATCCATCCAATGATTGATAAAGTCGATAACTGGTTAACTCTTCCGTTGACGAGTATTTGTGAGTTCCACAATGCTCACAGTGTGCCTTGTGCTATAAAAGTGATTGAGGAACTCTTGCTCTAGTTGATCCCAGCTATCAATAGATCCTGCCTCGAGGTATGTGTACCAATCAAAAGCATTTTCTTTTAGCGAGCGGACAAACTGTTTGACGAGGTAATCTCCATAAGTCCCAACGTTGTTGCATCTCTCAACGAAGTGTGCCACATGTTGCTTTGGATTGCCTTTACCATCAAACTGTTGAAACTTTGGGGGTTGATAGCCAGCAGGCATTTTCAACATATCGATCCTTGCAGTGTACGGCTTTGCGTATGTAAGGGAAAACTTGGTAGCAACTTTGTACTTGCTTTTAATAGTTACTTCGATGAACTCCTTCAGTTGATCGATTGGAATCATCCCTTCCGAAGAGACTGGAATTTCCTTAGTGGATGCAACTTGTCGTAGGGGAGCGCCAATCTCTTGAACTTCTAGGATTTTTCCAGGTGCATGGGTGGATTCTTATTCGATCAAGATTCCCACCCTATCTGTTAGCTTGTCGATTTTAGCATCTTGATTTTGCATGCACTTGGTCAAGCCAACGATCGCTTCCGTCAAGTTTGCCAACTGCTCCTCCACAAATGAAATATTTGTCACCATGGCTTGCATGATTGTCATGGACGATGGAAAGTAGCATGGATTTTCACACAGATTGATCCTTGATTGGCTCACGCTATGTGGTGTAAGTGGGGAGGATCTATCGCTTGAAGCGTCATCATCTTCCTTCACAACAGAGTGCTTGGATCCGGAGAGGTCAAGCAAAGCAAGAGTTTTCTTGATCTTTTCAGCAACATCGCTTCCTCCTTCGGGTGCATTTGTGGAAGATCTTGATCCTTTTGAGGATGAAGATACGAAAACAAGGGTAGATGCGGAAGACACTTGGGGTGCTTGTTGTCCTAACGAGCTTGCTTTGCTCCTCGTAATTGGTCCAAAGCTTCCAAAGATAACTTCGAGTATGTTTTCCACATCAGCATAGAACCTGGAATTAGCAGACTTGGCGAAAGTTGAACTGGAGATCATTTTCTTGGAAGCCATTTCGTTGTTCTTGAACTTTGGTGATTGAAAAGTTGAGATGAGAGGTACATATTGTCCCACTGGGCATGCCAGAATTTGTAGACAATAAATTGCGTCAAGAAAATAAAATCAAGACCGAAAATATCACAACATTCGTAGTATTTTATTTCAAATATATGAGTGTACAATCTCTATGAATCCTCTAATTCTTCTTTTCAATAGTAAATTCAAGGGCTTTTGAGCTTGATCTTGAATCTATATTTGTTTTCACGAACGATGATCTTGAATTCAACTAGCACGAACTTTGATTAGGATTCGTACTCCTTGAATCTTGACTTGTTCTTCGTTCTTGAGCTTGAACTTGATTGCTTGAAGCTTGAAGCTTGAAGCTTGAAACTTGTAGAGAAATTTGCGGCGTTTGATCCACGAGCTCTCTCTTGCTTCTTGTTATAATTTCTGGTGTCTTTTCTGGGTTATAAAGACACATATTTATAGTTGTGGAAGAGAGGAGTTGTGATAAGAACAAACTATTTCCGACCAATCAAATTGAAGTGTGAATGACCGCATTCGATTGGTCAGAACATGTCACTTGCACATGTGACGCGGTTTCATTGGCCCTTTAATTTGACTTGGTATGCCTTGTCATTTTGACACGTGGCATGATCCTATTGGCTCTTCCGTTTTATTTGGCGCGCCACGTCATTTGACACGTGGCACCAAACTGGGTCTCCAGGAGGATGATATTTTTGGGCTTAATAAAGTGAGCTCATCACTTTAGCCCAATGAATTAAGACTTAATTATTTAATTCACATATATTGGACTTATATAATTAATTCAATTATATTAGCCCATAATATTTATTTGTTCTAGTATATTTAAAATATAGTCCAAATTATTTATTGAAGTTCAATTCAATAAATTTTACATGCCTACAATCACTTCAACGGATAGTACACAAAAAAATACAAGGAAAATAAAATAAAAAAATAAAATAAAATTGGTTAAAGTGGTTTGACCATATCAAAAGTAGTCCTCTCAATGCATTGGTACGTAGGTGTAATGCAATTTGGACTCGAGGAGTCAAACGCGTTAATTAGACTTTTCAACATTTTATATGGTTTTTCATCGGTATTCAATATATGCGTGAACCAATTGTTTTAAGAGTCACATTTGTGGAGGTCTTATTTTTTTTGTTATATTTAATAGATTATGTATAAGTTTAAAAAAAGGTTCTATAAAATAAAAAAGTTTAATTTCTTTCTTTAATAAACATAGAGAAGAAGAATTTGCAATTGTTATGATGTCTGCCAAGAAAATTGCACTTGAAATGAATATTGAACCTGAATTTCGTAAGAAATGTGTGATATAAAGGAAGAAACAATTTGACGAGAAACAATCAAACAATTTGATAATAGAATCTCAAAATCTTTCGAAGAGTCTTTTGGAGTTGATTACTTCTATACATAGTATACAAGGCTATTTTTTCACTTCAAGAATATATTTGAACAATTCGAAGCATATGAAAATATTTTAATTTTCTATTTAGCAGTAAAAATTAAAATCACTAGATGATGAGCATTTGAAAAAAATATTGCCTTAATCTTGAATGTTCCTTAAAGCATAATAATCAATTTGATATTAATGGTTTAGATTTATATTTCGAATCAAAAGTATGAAGGAAAATACTACAATTAGAAGATAACAACTTAATTGATACACTTAGTCAAATAAGAAGATTTGATTCTTTTTCAAATGTCTTTATTGCTTATGGAATTATATTAATAACTCTAGTTACCGTCGCGGAAATAAGTTTTCAAAATTAATATTGATAAAATGTTACCTAAGATTAATAATGTTTTAAGAAAGGTTGGATTAGCTATGTTATCAATTAAGAAAGACCTTTTAGGAGTTATCGATTTAAAAAAATTATTAATAACTTCGTACCTAAGAAAAACTAGAAAAATAAACTTCAAAATAAATAAATATTTTTTTGTTAAAAAAAAATTAAAGCCCCTCGTAAAGTTTAGTTTTAAGCCACAAAATTCATCGGGCCACCCTTTCTGCATGGTCTCAATTAATTCAAATTTGTATTGCATAAGACACATTAAAGGAAAATATCCCTGCCATGATTTTTTATTTATTTTAAGGGTTCGAAGCTTAGACTTTTGATTAAAGATGAATAATTTTATCTATAACCACAATCCATGATAATCTTTTGCATCATTCAACTAGCAACGTGAAAAACATTATATTTGTTTGTATCGAATATAAATAACCTATTAAATCATTCTCTTATTAGTTGTTCTAATTGTAAAAGGGGAGACGATGTTGGATGTAGGGGAATTTATTACGGGAATGAAAAGGACAAAAAGGAAAAGTTGTTATCATTATATGATTCCAAATAGATCAATTTACTGGGTTCAAAGTGGCAGCGGAAATGGGAATCCTCCTTTTAATTGGAACTTGGAATTAAGTTTTTATTTTAAAAATTCTTTCTTAACGATATTCTTGAACTTGGAATTAAGTAGTTCGTTTAAAATATTATTAAAAAAATATCAATCTAGAACTAAAAACTTAAAAGGATTTTGATACATTTGTTAGTTGTTTGTTGGAAAACTTGTTCTTTTACAACCCGTTTGAATCATCGGTACCAATTGTATTGTATCATATTGTTATTTTAAGCATAATGTAAGTTTTGGTTGTTACTTATATCTTATTGTATCGTATCGTTAAATTCGCCGTTACATAACGATAAAAAATATCACTTTATGTAACGACCAATTTAGTATGGTCGCGTGTTACCTTATTTTTTTCTCTCATCTTGCCTTTCTATATTACTAAATAATTTTATTTTGTTCTTTTATCATATCTTTTTATATAATAATTATACCTTGATGTCACCTTTTAATTGTAATATTGTAAGTTTATTATTCATATTTGTATACGGTCAGAACATGTCTGCCCTTCTTATGCTAATCGAGGTCGGATCATGATAGGCCACGGTTCAGCCTTGTGTTATATCGAGCCTCAGTACGAAGTTAGATTGTTGAACCCTTAATTCAGAGACTGATCAAGGACGAGATCAGCCAAGACCGAGACCAAGCAGAACAGAGATCGAGCGAGATCGATGAAGGTTTCCTAGTCAAGTAACGATAAGCCGAAATATCTGTGATCGAACAAGGATTACGACGAAAATCTTGGCACGTATCAAGATGATGACAGTTAATTAGCCAATCATGGGATTTCTTACTGTATTTAGAATTATAGCATAGGTAGATCTCTTCTACTATATAAAGGGGTTCTAATCATTTGTAAAGACATTAGATTCACGCAATTCCAAGCAATATACTATCTTTTTCTTAAAGTTCTCAACACTCTGTTCATATCTTATTTTTGCTCATTCATTTGGTTCGAGGGTAACTTGTCTCGAGGGCCAAAGTTGCGCATATTATTTGGTTTGCTTTATTTTGCTTTACAGTCAATTTTAATATCTATTTACATATTTTCTCAGTTTTTGCCAAGTGAGATTATGTATCATTTAAATCACATATAAATTCAATTATTATCCATTTTTAAGGTAAATAGTTTGGCGTCCACCGTGGGGCTAAGGATAATAGTAATTGCATGGTACTAACTTTCATAGCAAACATTATTTTATACTTGTTTGTTGTGAGTATCTTTGATTCCAGGATCAGCATGTCGAACTCTCAAGCAACACCAACACACATAGACAATGGCCTTGGTTTCCACGGCGAGAACGACAACATAGCTGCCCCAGGGAATGAAGTACCTCCAGCTGACCTCGATGGAGTCCCGGCCTTAGACCCAATCGATGTCAATTCCCACATTGCCATTAACGCAAATATGGCCGTCGACCCTGAGAATAGTGTCTGCAGAGATGTTCGATCAGTCGGTCAGAGCGCGCAGGGCGGCGAAGAAGGTGTGATCAGCCTTCGAGTGATATTCGAAATGTTGTAGGCTCAACAAGCTGCAATAGCATAACTCCAAAACCAGAACCATGCACCGAGCAGGGCCGAGCCCGAGCCATCGGAGGAAGTTGTTCATAGGGCCGAATCGGTGTCAAGAATATCAAACGAAAATGAACCAGGGACCGACCCTACTATCATGAAGATACTCGAGGAGCTGACAAAGCGAGTTGAATCGAGGGAGAAGAAGATTGAAGCAAATAACAAAAAGGTGAAAACCTATAATTCCAGAGTTGATCAAATTCTGGGAGCACCACCGATTTTGAAGGGTCTGGATTCAATGAAGTTCGTGCAGAAGCCCTTCCCCCCGAGCACTGCTCCTAAACCAATTCCCAAGAAGCTCCGCATGCCAAAAATTCCCAAGTACAATGGAATGACCGACCCCAACGAGCATGTCACTTCTTACACATGTGCAACTAAGGGGAATGATCTAGAAGACGAGATCGAGTCCGTATTGTTGAAAAAATTCGGGGAGACCTTATCAAAGGGAGCGATGATACGGTACCATAAATTTTCACCCAACTCCATTGATTCTTTTTCCATTATTGATGATTCCTTTGTTAAAGCACACGCCGGAGCTATAAAGGTCGAGACTAGGAAATTGAACCTCTTCAAGGTAAAGTAGAAAGATAACAAGATGGTAAGAGAGTTTGTGTCTCGGTTCCAGATGGAACGTATGAATCTACCTTCGGTTGCCGATGATTGGGTCGTTCAGGCCTTCACTAAAGGATTAAATGTACGAAGCTCGGTGGGTTTACATCAATTAAAGCATAACTTGATCGAATACCCAGCTGTCACCTGTGTCCGTTTATAATCGATATCAGTCAAAGATTAGTTTATATAGGATAAATTAGGATAAACGTTTATTTTTAATTTTAACTTTTTCTTTCTTTAAAAACTTTAGAAAAAAAGATTTAGAGAAAGACAAATATGTTATTTTGTTGTTTTATTCCGAGATAATTAAACCAGAGATTTTTGTCCCTAAAAATTGAGGGCTAAAAATATACCACAATTGTGATAAAACAATGGGCATAATTTATAATCCCGAGAAAGAAAAAAATTAAAATAATGTTATCCTTAAATTAATAGTTCCTTTGTTTTGCATGTGGAATAGAATAACGGGATAGTTTAGGAAATGAAGGAAAGTATTTACCCGCCTCTACTTACCCTTTTTTTTTTCCTGCCTATTTTTTTTTAATATCTAGCCAAGTGAAGTCAAATTAAGCTACTATAAATCAAGCCAATTCAAGATAAATCAAGTCAATTCGAGCCAAAACAAAGCAAATCAAGCTAAGCTAAACAAATGAGTTTAAAAAAAAAAGTTGGGATGGGTGGGTAGGGAAATTGATTTTAATTGGGTAAATACATATTATAAATCATCATATCATTATCATACTATATTATAAGTGAGAAGATTCAAAACTGAAATTGAATTGCCAAAATGTTCATCAAAAGCTGAAAGACCATTTTATCCTTAACTTGAATAACATTTCAGTATGTGTATATATTTGTACAAAAAAAACTTACATTTCAATTACAAAAAAATAAAAAAAAATATTATATCCCAATTACAATTAATAGGGTAAATGAAAAGACAACTTTTGCTTGGGCTTTCACCCATTACTGCAGTTACTATTACTTTCATCATCTAACCGTTGGAATATCTTTCATTTTAATTTCCAACATCTATCCATGGGTATCTGGTAACCATGTGTGTAGCGGGATAATGGGCGATTTGACAGCAAAAGCAATATACTTATAGTGGCTATTGTCACTTCTTTTTTGATTTTGATAGTTTCTGTGATTCCATGGAGTATATCAATTTACACAAATACCTCGATGATTTCAGCTCGTTAATACATAGAGTCCAATAAGCATATCTTGCGTTGGTACGAAAATAGGATCCCCAATAGCCGGAGACAAAAGATTCATATGAGAAAACATAAGTAAACGGGCCTCTACTTGAGCCTCCAAGGATAAAGGTACATGAACAGCCATTTGATCTCCATCAAAATCAGCATTGAATCCCTTGCAAACTAATGGATGTAAACAAATAGCGCGCCCCTCCACTAAAACGGGCTGGAATGCCTGTATGCCTAATCTATGCAGAGTGGATGCTCTATTCAGCAATACAGGATGTCCCTGCATAACTTCTTGAAGGATTTCCCAAACAATCGGCTTTTTTTCTCGAATTTTACTCTTAGCAACTCCTATGCAAATTAGTGTATGTAAGCATTCCTCTCATCAATGATCACACTTTTAGATTACTCCTTTGTAACGTATTGTAACGAGCTCCTTTAATATTACTGATTAAATTAATATAAGTTTCACTTTATTGACAAAAAAAAAATTGATTACTTTTAAGCAAAAGTTAGAACCAAATTCAACAATTCATCTGATTCCATCTCCAACACACTAAACTTATCTACACCTATCAAACAATGTAAACTTTTTCTTCACATATTATATTTCATCTTACTTTCGTTAACTTCTATAACTCTTTTTTTCAATACAAAGTAGTAATGGATTAGTTTTTTTTAAATGATTTAATTGTCAAATGTAGAGAATATCTTGGCATATCAAAAAAATAAATAAAAAGGCGACTACAATTTTGGAATATGCGGTTCAAATTTTTTTAATATATTTGGATTTTTTATTGAATAAATTGAACTTCTTTGTGTATGAAAACTTTTTCTACGATACAGTTTTTTTATTTACTTCAAGACTGAAAATGAGTAGTAAGCAACTCCTAAAGTGAAATTTCACGGTGCAAATCCAAATTAATTAGTGGAACAGAAAAAAAAGGTCTCACATATATTCAATTAAATTCCTTCTCATTAGCTTTTTGTTACTTTTATTATATATCATTTTCTGTTAGATCCCAATGAATAGTAAATCACGTTTCTCTTTAGAGTCATAAATTGTTTTCCTTGAGTTGATTATGTATTTCCCTAACATATGTGAATTCCAGACTTATTTTCATGGGCCGCCCGACGAATTTTATCGCCTAAAACTAAATTTCACGAGGGACTTTAATTATTTGTTAAATTATTATTTTTTTAATTTGAAGTCCAACTTTTTAATTTTTTTTTAAATGCAAAGTTATTAATAATTTTTTTATAATTAATTTTTTCTAATAATTCTTTCTCAATTGACAATATAGTTAATTTATTTAACCTCTATTCAGACATTATTGAGCTTTGTTAAGATGTTATCAATTTTAATTTCGAAAAATTTCTTTTTGCTAAAGTAACAGTAACAGGAGTTATTAACATTATTCTTTAAGCAATATAAGTATTTGGAAATAATCAAATCTTTTTATTTGATTGAGTATATCAATTAAAATGTTATCTTCTAATTGTACAATTTTTCTTAACACTTTAATTTCAGAAAATAAATCTAAACCATCAATATCAGATTGATTATTATGCTTTAAGGAACACTCAAGATTAAGGCAGTATTTTTCCAAAGTCCATCATCTACTGATATCAGTATTTTACGCTAAATTAAAAAAAAAAAGAATTTCATATGCTTCAAATTGTTCAAATCTATTTTGAAGTGAAAAAATAGTCTTGTCTACTATTTATAAATAGTAATTAATTCTGAAGGACTCTTCAAGAGATTTCAATATCAATATTCTCGTCAAATTATTTTTTTCTATATATCACACGTTACTTACGAAGTTCGGGTTTGATTTTCATTTCAGATGCAATTTTCTTTCCAGAAATCATACCAGTTGTAAATCCTTTTACCCCGACAAGTTTGCAAACTCTTTTTTTTCTTAAACTCCGTGACGAGTCAAACAACCTCATCTAAATTAAAACATAGAGAGTATATAATATAATAGGTGTAATAAAAAAAATAGGGCTCCTACAAATGTGAGGCCTAAAGCAGTTGGTTTACCTGCTTTAGGGTAAGGCCGCCCCTGCTTATTCTTAACAACTGCTTCAGGGTAGGGTCGCCCCTGCTAATTCTTTCACAATGAATATTTCATTTAACAAATACCCATTTATGTTTCGTTTTCTCTTATTTGCTCAATTTTGGAAATATAAAGTTTCAACAATAAATTGACGATAGTATATAATTTACTGGTGACAGTACAAGAGATTTTACTTAATATTAAGAATCACATACGGTATGCCTTTATTATAATATATATACATTTTAAAAATATTTTCTCCTAAAAGTTTTTGATATTGCAATAGTTTTTCCTTTCTCTTATTTTAAAAATATTTTCTCCTAAAGGTTCATAATTCTCCTAGGTTGTTGTTGAAGAATTCACCCAAATAGCCCGTCCACCCAATATCTTAAACTAAAAATAGCCGGCTGATATATAAGATATACATAACTCATGTATACTATATGTATAACAATATATAATCAATATATAATCTATGTATACCGGCTAGAAAAACGTAAACAGAAAATATTACCGGCTATTTATGTAACAATCCCTTATAAGTTCAATGGGTATTTTGCATGAATTGTTGCAAGAATAACACCTAGTAGATCGTGGGCAGTCGCTTTGAGCTTAGATTTGTCTTACTTTTCCTTTTTTTTCACCATTTGCCAGGTAAATTTTAAAGTTAAAAAATAAACGCCGTTGCCGGGGATCGAACCCGGGTCACCCGCGTGACAGGCGGGAATACTCACCACTATACTACAACGACTTGGTTATTAGTATATCTCACATAAATTTATAAAATTGACAAATAACAGTGTACTCTTTCTCACAACCACAAAGGGTAAGTCATACTTTCAACCAAAATTTTGTGATGTTCACCTCTTTTGTCTGCTGAAGTAGGTAAGATATTTTATTGTTTAACCATTCGATAGTAAAAGTTATTGATCTAGCTATTGTTTAATTTAGATTCTCGTTATAAATACCCCTAAGTTAAAAAAAAAGAAGTATTTTTATGGCTCAAATATTGAATCTCTTATTAATCCATTGTCAGCCACTAAATACTTCTCATTTTGTTTGTGTGAATAGAATGCCGAAAACCCATCCAAGAATTAGGAGTCCATATATTTTTACCCTATTTTTTTTTGTGGGGTTAAAATACGATTTATATTATTACTGCAATAATAAAATTACAAAAGTTAATGAGTCACAACGGATTCATTTGCTTGGTTTGGTACTGCATTAGTTACATAGGGGTTCCCAAAGAAACTAATTTGTTAATAGTAGTAGTAGAGATATTTCTGCACATGGTACGACCCAATCTATTTTCCTGTAGTATCTTTAAAATGTCAGTAATGGTTGTTCCATTACACAGAGGTTGGTGGTCATGTCTTGTTGGGATCCCTTACTGGCCAAAAAGTGTGCAACTCCATTTGCTTCCCTGCAACTCCATTTTTACCCTATTGTTGCCCCAAAGCTAACACATTCTTCCATCATCCTGATTTTGGAGTTTATTTCAGACCAATTTATCTATCTATTTATATTTATTTTATCTATACTATATTAAAATAGAAAAATATCGTTCGATTTTTTTACCTTTAAAAATAGATTTAACACTGGATAAATAGCCATTTGATTATTTTTTTAATATTTAGAAATAGTCGTTTAAACCTAACATTAGGAGTTTGTATAATAAATTTTTCCTTATTTTAAACTGTATTAAATATTCTGACATTTAAAACTTTAAAATCATTAATATTTACCTTATATAAATTTTACACTTAAATTATATATGAATAATAATTACAATAAATAAAGGAGAAAAGAACAAAAAAGAAAGAGGAAGTATGTTTGGCTTTGGATAATATGGAAGTTTCTTTATAACTTGTATACGTTATGATTTCTTTGAAACCCTTCTATATTAGAATATTTAAAAATATATAGAAGACTGGTCCACTAATAATAGTATTCTATATTATCTTAGTTTTCAAAGCTTTTAAATTAGTAGTTACAATTGTTTGGAATATTGAGCATAAATTAATAACAAACTTCACAATTATCAATTATTCCAACAAGATAATTTATGAGATCTTTTAACTCCTCTAGATAGTATTAAATTTAGCTGAATATAATCGAGTTTCTTGACTATATTATGTCTTTTAAAAGGACATTTTAATTGTAGAATTTATTTGATAAGGTGATTCTTACACTTTTTTGAAATTTACAAACAATTATCATTTCTTTTTTCCGTGGATGAATTTTCACCTATCGACTTTTTACTATTTGAAAAAAAATATTATCGAATAAGAATATAATTACAATTAAATACTTAAAATTGTGTATGACCTAGCTAATTAGTATTATTTAAATACTAATCTCACTTGAAAATAATACTTTCAAACTAAATACACACTTTCCATTCTAACTTCAGTCATTCTTGAAATGCATTAAGTTGAATTATTTGACTGGTGATTGAGTATTTCGTGGAGCAGTTTCATTTTTTATTAGTTATATACGATCAACATTCATTATTTTCAAGAACTTATATTTTTTATTTTATATCACTTAAATAAAATTTTTATTGAGTTAGGTACACGCGCAAAGCGCGTACACTAAGATTAGTACTATATTAAAAACACGAACGCTTTTAGAGAAATGTCATTCGCCTTTTTTACCCTTAAAATTTGATTTTATATTGGACAAGATTGTCATTCAAATTATCCCCTAATATTTAAAAGTTTTAAATCAAGTAAAATTTTACTTATTAAAGTTTTCCTTATTTAAGCAGCTACATAATCTAGGACATTAAGTTAATTAAAATTTGACCTTGTATAGATTGAACAATTCATTTATAATAATTTGTTCCTACTTTTTTAGACCTACAAATTAGGAACGTGTATTTAACTATTTATAAAATTGATAAAGCATGTTAAGATTCCATTCAATGTACAACTTTCTTCCAAATTAAATATTTAAACTTTTCATTATATATCAAACTTATACAATTATTTTCTTAAAAAGATACTTTACCGTTAAAGTTTATTCCACATTTTAACTATCTATAACTTTAATCCATTATATAGATTTGGGTGAGAAGTAAATTAATTAAAAAAGTAAATTAAAGACTAATATCTCTTTTATTGACATGTTTTTAGAGGCAACCAAGTTAAGAATTAAATAAATTAGATAACAACATTTCCTCTTAGAGGAATAATTCACAATTACATATTATATTACTATCTTGTGCTTCTAATCTATATCTATATTATATTAAAAGCACGAAAGCCCTTAGCGATATGTCGTTCGTCTTTTTATCATTTTAAAATAGAGTTTACACTAGGCAAAATAGTCATTTGCTTATTCTCATAGCTAATATTATTAAGTTTTAAATTTAATCAGATATATCACTTATTAAATTTTTTCTAATTAGAATTGAGTAAGAAGTCCTTATAATTAGGGCTTTAATATTTAGGATTTTCAAATTAATTTAAATTTTGACTATTAAAACTTTCCTTATTTGAGTTAGGTAAAAGCTCTTAATACTTATGAATTTAACATCGATTAAGATTTTACTTATATATAAATATACATTCTTTCCTTATTTAAATTGTTTTTTGTAAGAATTATTACTTAAATTTTTTAATATCTTCAAAAACAATAGAAACTAAATGATTCTACAAGTCGTTATCCAAGTTTTGAGAAAAATAATTTTTTGAATGGGATACAAAAATGTGTGTGCCTGTCAATTTTTTTTTTTAAAAAAAATACTATAAGAATTATTCTATTTACCTAAACAACATAGTAGGTGGCTTTAAGAATTTCAAATATGTTGTGAATTTCTAAAAATTATTACAACTCCGTTAATTTGACCATACCTTTTTAATTAAGCAAGCAAATAATAAAGCTCTAGCTAATTTTTTTTTATTGATTTGACCCAACAATAAAAATACACAGTTAAGATAGATAGTTATTTGCATCTAAAAAAATAACAGATAATACACAATTGGTATTTTATTATTTTAGCTAAACTATTTTTATCTAAGGAGAAGTGACATGGTGTATGTTGTTCGCATATGATATCGTTCTGATTGATGAGACGCGAGACAACGTTAATGGGAGACTGAAGGTATGGAGGCAGGCCCTGGAGTCTAAAGGTTTCAAGTTGAGTAGGACTAACACGAAATATGTGGAATGTAAGTTCAACGACGTGATGGGGGAAGCGGATGTGGAAGTCAGGCTTGACTCACAGGTTATCCTCAAGAGAGAAAGTTTTAAGTACTTAGAGTCAATTATCCAGGGAGATGGGGAGATCAACGAGGATGTTACGCACCGTATTGGTATGGGATGGATGGAATGGAGGTTAGCGTCTGGAGCCCTGTGTGAACAAGAATGTGCCACCGAAACTCAAAGGTAAGTTTTATAGAGCGGAAGTTAGATCGGCCATGTTGTATGGGGCGGAGTTTTGGCCAGTCAAGAATTCACATATCCAGAAGATGAAAGTAGCAGAAATGAGGATGTTGAGATGGATGTGTGGGCACACTAGGCTGGATAAGATTAGGAATGAAAATATTCGGGAGAGGGTGGGCGTGGCTTCGGTGGACGACAAAATGCGGGAAGCACGACTTAGATGGTTCGGACACGTGCAGAGGAGAAGCCTAGATGCCCCAGTTAGGAGGTGTGAGCGGTTGGTTTTGGCAGGTACGAGAAGAGGTAGAGGGCGGCCTAAGAAGTATTGGGGCGAGGTGATCAGACAGGACATGGCGCTGCTCCAGATTTTAGAAGACATGGCTCTTGATAGGAAGGTGTGGAGGTCGAGCATTAGGGTTGTAGGTTAAAGGATAGTCGAGTGGTTTTCCTCTTTGTCCCGATTTCTTTCTTTATGTCGACGAGTATGATAGTGTTTTATTTAGCACTGCTAGCGATTTATGTTGTGTTTCACACTTTTGCATAATATTTGTGTTACTGCTTTTCCATTTATTTGTTGTCTCTCACGTTGCTGATATTATTTTTCAGGTTTTGTTGTCATAGATCTATTGTCTTTGAGCCGAGGGTCTTCCGGACCCCACTAGTGAGATTTTATTGGGTTGTCGTTGAATTTTTATGCTAATGTGTTGGATTTGGTCTAAGTTTTTTTTAAATAAATTTGACCCAAACATAAATTAAAATATACAATTGGATCAAATATCTATTAAATCTAAAAAGAAATTAAAAATACAAAAATGGATAAAATATGTTGTATACTAGACGAATTAAGAATAAATACATAATTATATTGTAATTAATAAATAATTATATTAACGATTGAGAAATATTACATCAGAAATTTGATTTTTGATTTTTTTCACTTTCACGCGCCTGAAGGAGAGTGTATGTATCCACACTCTTTATCACATTAACATTCTAGAGTAACAATCAAATAGCCAACTTCGAGATAACTAAGACTATACTATATTTAGGTGCGTAACGATTTCATGCAAAGTTTAGGGAATATTTTAACCTAAGCTCCATATTTTTGGCTCATAGATTGATATGGTCATTTTAGAATCTATTAACGTTAATTAATTTCATTACAATCATAGATTCGTACTTCCATAAAAAAATATATTCGGATGCATGATTGTATGCTTGGACAAAAAAGAAAGTTCCCTCCAAAATAAAGAAATAGTAGATTAATCAAAATGTAGTGATTGAATAATACATTTTGTAAGTAGTAATTTAGTCTTTTTTAATATGTTGGAAACAATTCACATGATACATCTTCTTGATCATAAAAATAGAAAAATTGTGTTTTGGTCTTGAGAGTTTTTTCCTTCATTGAAGTTAGCTAATTAGGATCAACAACTTGTAGAAACTTAACTTTTGTTAATTTTAAGGCAGAATACATCGGTAGCCCCTTAAAGTTTTCCTCACTTTTTATTTACACGCTCTATCTTAAGTCCGTTTCATTTGAACACTTCAACCGAATATTAACTGTGTTATTTAGACACAAAATTGATAAGCAGCTAAACATAAAATAAAAACGTGTAATTCACACGCCAGAATAACGAATAAGATGGAGACACGTGGATTTAACTTAAATAAATAAATAAAAATTTTGAAAAAATAAAAAATTAAAAGAAAGACTAGAACCCCAACCCCCCTTTCGTCATCTTCCTCGTGACTCCCCCTCCCTTCCGTATTCTTATGCCAAAAAGGAAAAGAACGGGGCAGTCCATGTTCTTCTTCACAAACTCACTCCTGCCATCTTCCTTCTTTCTCCTAATCTCCACCCCCCAACCCTTTACAACACAAACGACAAGCATAAAACATAGAAATCAACTAGTGTCAATTTTTCTGCCATGGAATATTAATCCCAAATTAATGAAAAATAAATCCACCAACAACAAATATTAGTAGTTTAATTTGTTTCCAATGGCCAAATCTGGACCTTCCAGAGATACCCATGTCGCTTGGATTGGATCTGCAATGAAGATTTTAGTGATGCCCCAAAGTAAAAGCACTAATCTAGCAAGCTCATCGATGCCAGAACCTACGTGTTTCAGATCCGAAGAAACTGTTCAAAAAAAATTATGGTATATGAGTGGAGAAGTGTCAAAATTGTGTGGAAATCACGAACGACCTGCAAATTGATTTGAGTTGATAGACATATATTTTTGCTGCTCACGCGCTCAAATGCAGTGATATTCACGTTATATGTTATGTTAGTCGGACGTGTTAAACTGGTGCAATAAAAGTATAGTAAACGTGTTTCCTTGGAAAATGGCTTAGTTGAGGTGTTCAAGTGAAATTTCCTTGATAGTTTAAGTGTCTGTCTATATATTCTGCTTAATTTTAATGTTATAACTCAAACCCAAATTCAAATATAATATTTAAGTAACTTTCTAAAATTTTATATTCATATACATAAGTAACACGTACAACGCGTGTATCCTACGACTTGTAGAATTATTAGGCGAATCCCTTGAAAGCCATTAGGTCTTTTTGGTACTTCTAAAAGGTGAGTGTCGTTTTGGTACATTAGAAAAGACAATACATTACTTAAAAATTTTCATAAGCTACCTGACTTAAATTAGTTAGGTGAAAAAACTCTATTTCTCGAGCGCAGCTTTGTTGATCATCAAATCTTCATGTTTATGGCCTTCATCTGCCACAAGTCAGCACATCTAATATATTCGCCTCTCTCTAAATATATACAATAGGTACATAGTACAAAACGATGATCTAGCAGGAGTCTTGCACTTGTGTTTTACCTCACTGTTAGGACCTGTATTCTTTTAGGGGAAAATGATTGTCTGATTAATAAATATGGATCATTATCTTAAAAAATAGATAATCAACTAGCTAGTAATATTACACGAGCAATATGTGCAACATATATATGTGAGATGATTTTACAAGTATGAAAAATAATTACGTTCATCAACAAAAAAAATAAATGTTGGAGAGCTGAAGCAAATTGGTTGCTTTAGATAGCTCATCGAAACGGTAACATGCATTAGTTATGATTCATATAGAATCGGTAATCTTTTTCATAATTGTTATGTTTATATTATATGCAGTAAGCAATTGAATCGTGCGAGCATCCCACTAGGCCTGTTATGCCAAAAGCGAGAGAAACCCCATCCCTTTCTTTCTCTTTTCTGCCTCCATGTCACCACACGAGGAACATGAGAATGTAAAAAAGGTTGTCCTATCAACTTGTTCCGACTAGGATAATAAGCTCATAAGCTTGGTCTTACTTCACCGTCGAGAAAAAACTTTCTTCTATTTTATTTTCAGTATAAAAAGTTTGAAATTTAATTTTAATTACAAAAATTCCTATACGAAATTTAATTATATTTTAAAACTTTTACTTTGCTGCTGAATTCTTTCTATCGGAAAAGGACCAAATATACCCCTGTACTATGAGAAAAAGTTTAAATATACCTGTATACGGTAAAATTGGTTATTGACATTTGGACGAATGAAGAAATGATACGTGGAATTGAAGACGGATAGAATGCGAGTCAGCAAGTAGTCAATACTGGTTGCCAACATGTGGCCAGTGCTAGATAAGTGTAATAGCCTGACTGGTCGTTTTGAGCTCTAGCGCGTCGTTCGGCGACTTGAGGCCTTGAGTAGCTTCACTTCAGGTATTATGACTTACACGTGTGGTCGGAATTTAATTTCAGGAAGTTCGAAGTTGATTTGGAAAAGAATCTCTAATTTCGGAAGCTTTAGGTTGGAAGAATCGACTAAGGTTTGACTTTCGAGTAAACAACCTCAGAATCGGGATTTGAAGGTTCCAATAGGTTCGTATGAAGATTTTGGACTTGGGCGTATGTCCGGATCGGGTTTTAAATGACCCGGGAGTGTTACGGCGCTTATTGGGGAAAGTTGGCATTTTGGAAGAATTTCATGAATTTGGGTTGAAGTGTATTTCAATGTTATTGATGTTCGTTTGGGATTCCGAGCCTAGGAATAGCTATGTATGGTGATTCTGGTCTTAGGAACGCGTCCCGATATCAATTTGGAGGTCTGTAGGTCATTTCGGGGTCAATTGGCGAAAGCTGGAAATTGAAGGTTTTTGGGAAGTTTGATCAGGAGTGAACTTTTTGATATCGGGGTCAGATTTGGGTTCCGGAAGTTGCAATAGGCCTGTAATGTCAAGTGTTACTTGTGTATAAAATTTGAGGTCAATCGAACGTGATTTGATAGGTTTCAGCATCAGATATGGAAGTTAGAAGTTCAATAGTTCATTAGGCTTGAATTGATGCGCAATTCGTGGTTTCGATTTGTTTTGTTTGTCTTGAAGACTCGAGCAGGTTCGTGTTATGTTTTGGGACTGGTTGGTGTGATTGGATGGGGTCCCAGGGCCCCCGGGTGTGTTTCGGGGTGGTTTCAGACAAAATTCGCTAAGTTGATAGTGCTGGTGCTGATGTCTGGTGTTGTTCTTCGCGAACGCGAAAAGTCTCCCGCGTTTGCGAAGAAGGATATTTTGGGTTGAGGATTTTACTCAATGAGAACGCGACAGAGAGGTCGCGAATGCAAAGGAGAACTGGTACATGCCTGTGCGAATGCGAAGAAGGAAGGGGAGCTGGGGACCCCGAGCCATTAATGTCACGACACAAAAATCCATTAAAGGTCGTGATGGCGCCGGACACCGCTGTCAGGCAAGCCAAAAATAAATACTTAATTTAATTCTCGTTTTAATATTTTTGAAATCATATTTCCTTCAATTAAATAGCAAAAGATGGAATATACAGAGTAAATATGATATTTTTAACAATTTCAATACTGAACAATCTATAATTATCCCAAAACCCGGTGTCACAAGTGTATGAGCATTAACTAGGAATATAAAATTGAATACAACATCGGTCCGGAATAAAAATTGGACAGTAAATATATTAATACTCTGAAGGAGACTCTGCCAGTTGCGGGTCGTAATAAGGAATGCACCTCACCTAAGTCCACGTATGCATACGGGTACATAAGGCCACTAGTCATATATGTACATGCACTAACAAGGCCACTAGTCATATATGTACCTGCATAAAAATGTGCAACAAGTGTATGGGTACATAAATAAACATGTACCCAGTAAGCATCTTGCCTAACCCCGGAGGAGTAGTGACGAGGGGTCGACATCGACACTCACTAGTGGTCCAATAACATCAGGTACAATAAAGAGGTAAGTAAGTATGAGGCAGAGTAAATAAATAAAATAAACAAGTATAAATCACGTGGTACAAATCCCCCTCTTTACGAGGAACTCAAGCTCTCCATTAGAAATTTTCTCCTTAACTGGAGTATATATATAGATATAGTGGATCTCATCAAGTAGATTGCCATATTTCAAATCCGGAGAACTCACAGATACATTGGCTTCTTGCCAAGTTTTACGCACGATTTCATGAGGATATGATATAGGAAATGCCGAGGCGTACGGCCCGATGCAACATAATAATTAAATTGTGCACTGCCGAGGGTCGAACGACATGAACCATAGATACATCTGATAAACTGCCGAGGCGAACGGCTCGCTCCCATGAGAGTGTGGTACATAAATCTTGCCGAGGCGAACGACCCGATCCCATAAGAGTGAAATACATAATCCTGCCGAGGAGAACAACCCGATCCCATTAGAATAAGAAGTTTTGACGGGTCCTTGACCCCACTCACGAATAAACGTGTGAGTTGTAATTTCTTTAATAAAACCTTTCAATGAAACATATATATAATGAAGATATGCCGTAAGAGGAGTAAAGTTATTCGGTGATAAATCATGAACCCACGAAGTTTCTACAATAGCCAGTCTAGTATCAAGTAGAAATGTAAAATAGAGGAATTTAATAGGCGAGAGAATATTCAAATAGTACATCTATAGCATGATATGAACCTACGCCTACCCGTACAATAACGTGAATGTAGCTAAGTACGGGCTCTCGTCACCTCGCACGTACGTAGCCCGCCATAATAATTAGTCACATCAATATACAACACCTAGGGGTAATTTCCCCCTAACAGAGTTAGACGGAGACTTACCACGTCTCAAAGCTTACTTTCTGGTCCCAAATTGGGCTTTAAATCCTCAACTCGGTGCCAAACGACCCGAAGCTATTCAAATGTCATATAAATTAGTCTAATTAAGGTCAAAAGTTCATATTCTAACTATTAAAGTGATTACTCAACCCCAATTGAAGAATTTCCAAAATTCACCCCCGGGCCCATGTGCCCGGTTTTCGGAAATTTTCGAAGAAAAGTGTTACCCATAACCTCATGAAGTCAAATATATGATATCACCAAACTCCATAACCATTTTCGTGGTCAAATCCCATTTTTATCTAAAATCTAGGTTTTTCATCTAAACCATTAATTTCACCATTTTTTACATATTAATCTACCCTTAATCAATATATTTAACTCATGTTGTGTAAAAATTACTTACCTCAAAGTGTTAGGTGAAATCCCTCCTCCAAAAGCTCCAAAAATCGCCCAAGAGATGAAAGAAAATGAGCTAAATGGTCTAAGTCCCACATTTAATAAGTTGTGCACATGTCTTAGACATCACATTTGCGACATCAGATTGGAAAAAGTGAAGGTCGCAAATGCGACAAAAACATCGCAAATGCAAACAGGGCTCCCCCTGTCCAGGTCGCAAATGCAACAAGGGACTCGCAAATGCGAACAATGCCAGGGTCGCAAATGCAACTATTCTCTTGCAAATGCGAGCTAGGCCCAGACCAGGCTTCTTCGCAAATGCGAGGCCTTTCTCACAAATGCGAGGCTCTCAAATACGAACATATTCTCGCATTTGCGAGGCCTGCAACACCAACAATGAAACAACAGAAAAATTGAAGTTTTTCCAACCTTTTGAACATCCGAAACTCACCCGAGCCCTCGGGGCTCCACACAAAACGCCCACACAAGTCTAACAACATCATACGAGCTCGCTCGCGCGATCGGAACACTGAAATAACATAAAAAAACCACGAATCGGACGCCAAAAAACATTGATTAACTCATGAACTCAAAAATTGCTAAAAATACTTCTGTGCGTCCGATTCCTATCAAATCAACTTGTAATGACGCCAAAAATTTACGAGCAAGTATTAAATGACACTACAAAACTATTCCCGGCCTCATAATTCCATTTGGACCTCGATATCACCAAAACCTACTCCAACCCAAATTTAAAGAACTTCAAAAACCTTCAAAGAACCAACTTCCAATATTAGGCGCCGAAACGCTCCCGGGTCATCTCATCCAAAAACCGATCCGAGCATATGCCCAAGCCTGAAATCATCGTATGAACATATTGGAACCGTCAAATCCCGATTCCGAGGTTGTTTACTCAATAATCACACCTTAGTTAATTTTTCCAACTTAAAACTTCCGAAATGAGAATTTTCTTTCCAAATTAACTCCGAACTCCCCGAAATTCAATTCTGACCACGCGCACAAGTCATAATACTTGAAGTGAAGTTACTCAAGGCATCAAACCGACGAACGACGTGCTAGAGCTCAAAACGACCTGTCCGGTCATCACATTCTCTCCCACTTAAACATACGTTCGTCCTTGAACGTGCTAATAACTGCTCTGGAGTTGTCTGAAATTACTGTTTAACACTTCGTGCACCTACCCATGCAATCACAAGTCAGTTGAGCACATTAGCTCGAGCCCATATGAAGATTCTCCCTTTTTATTTAGTCAAATAAGCCTTAGAACCAAATTCCAACATCTGAAATCCTCTAGCAGGTCTGTTTCCAACATACGAACACCGTATCCATCACTACACGATGTACCAATACCTGATTGTATCCTCTTACTGAATTCACATCATGCAACCGCATTATTCACATGACCATAATGACATCCCCTAAAAACAATAGCTGAAATCCCACGAATCTGATGCCCACAACACACCTCATGAAGCATATATGTCCTGTTTCAGCTCTCGCAATACCGCCACGACAGAAGAGATGTGTCGAAACTCGTAACCACCTGCCGAATCACAATTCATGGAGTCTCTCCTCCTGACAAGAACCACTACCTCATTCGGGACTGAATATCAATATTTCCTCTTTAATGTGCCTCATATAAAGTTGATCGCGCTGATCCCAGGACCGATAATCTCGTCTCACCCAATACAAGCTGCTCATGCAGTAAGCCACCTTAGATACTGCCAAAAGTCTCATATAATGCCACAATGTGCTAACACGCTACAAACTCGAATGTGATACACAAGGGAACGAACTCTGGAAAGACTACTCAACCCACGTAACTAATTTAAACAACCGAAAAGATATCATGAACCTTCTTCAAAAAATGAGAAGCAAAACACACAATAATAGATATGGGAAACTGTACTCAACGTCACACTGTTGCGGCATGCAACCCGATCCAACCATGATACTGTTGCGGCGTGCAACCCGAACTAACCATGATACCCATTGCGGCGTGCCACCCGATCCAAACTATATACCCGTGGCGGCGTGCCACCCGATCCCAACAATATACCCGTGGCGATGTGCCACCCGATCCATACATAATAATCTATAAGGAAATACTTATCGAGCTAATATGCTCATAACTACGAAATACTTGAATATCGACCACTAGCACACAAAGTGCATAATACAAATCCTCGGGAGACGGATAACATCATCATATGCTATGAAACTCAAGCACAACTAAGGTGCAATAAATGAACTTTATCCCGAGAGCCATCCTGCTCTCACAACACCACAAATTACACGGGTCTCAATACGAATGTGAATAATCAAACCACCTTACAACCCACCTAGCATAATATAGATTACACGGAATAGCTGACAACATAAATAACATCCAGGGCCCGAAGATTCCTCCGAAAATAACGCTAAGCTGAAATGAATACATCCGGCCTAATATAGAGCCCACATTTACATTTAGATACACACACGAAACCCAAGCTGATTCTGACCGTACCACACTGGGCTAATAACCTTTCAAGGATCCACACTAACCCTTTTTCCCCTGACACACAAGAACAACAGTCCAGTCCGGAACAAACTTCCGCAGTTCACAACCAAATGAATAGAGCGCCTCCCAGGCCTAAGCTCTCACGTTAGTGATATTACCATAACCTCCATACTTGGTTTCAATCTTCAGTCAATCAAGTGACTACATGTCACACTTATACAATCTTCCCGTGGAATATGTCCCCATGACCTTCCGCACTAGGTAACAAAGTCTGCACATCCATACCTCCGGCCATACAATGTTGTAAAGCGAATCGAGAATTCGCAAATCAGTTCACAAAGCCTCTTACACAGGACACCAATATCAGGTGACGCACCAATCTCAGGTGATGCTAAGGACAATACCAGCTTACTCTAAACATCTGAATTCTTTCTTGATCATCCAAGCTCGTAATATTCTTGTCTACACCAAACTGCAACCTTGATCCTCAACTTCCAATTCCCATGACGCTTACTGCACCTAACATGCCAATACGCGAGAATACAAGAATCCCATCATAACTCCTGAACCACTAATAGAATAAACACTCCAGCATACAAAAACCTTTCATTTAACTTATTTCAGGAGATCCATTGCAACACCTGACCGAATTCCCATGACTGTAGAAAATACAAACCTCGAGTAGTGATCTAAACCACCATAATTCTTCCAAGATCCATCTACATATAACAGGCCATATTACTCGAATGTCTCCATATAAAATCAATTACTGCGGCCATCAAGCCTCGCGCGTACCACCATAAATCACATGTATAACGTAACACGCTGAAGGAACTGACCATTGCCACCATTATGACAATTCAACCATTGCTAATCGATCCGACTTCTTCTAATTTACTTTGGAATTGCCTTAGGAATAATAATAGCTCCATTTAAAACATAACGACCCCAAATCCGCACTCATCCTGAGTGACCTCATTTCACGAGACCACGATGTCTCAAAAACCCATGAACCATCTCATACTTTCCTTGTGCGCATACTCGCATCTTCAACTGGTACACCCATTCTAGAAATTCCTCTATGAACCCGAAGTTATCTTCTCCCATTCCTTCAATGCCACATGGCATACCGATGATAAAATAGAACATTCCAAGCCCCTTTCATAATCCACTGCAAAAGCTCGATAGTTAACCATACCACGGACTCGAAATCCCGAGGCACCGCACTTTAATTTTGAACCTACTAGGGCCATTGTTGAGAGTCACCCACTCTGACTTGTTCCCGAATATAATCACACTCCAAGGCGTTGCTAGCACATGAACACCCTCTCCAAGAAGCAACCAACTAAATTCCTTTCCTTATACATCACATCTACACGAAGCATAAACTCTGAGTCTTCCCAAAACCTGAACATGAACCGATAAGCCAATTATAGCACACGTTCCTCAAATCCTTTGCTCGAATCACCACTGATGTTCTCTTTCCTAGTCATAGTAACTTACCAATATGTCGATGACCAGAAACCTCACAAGTAGACAAGCATGCCATCCAATCGTAGGCGGTGGGGCTCTCCCACTTAACCTGAAGCTACAATTACATAACCCTGTGACCCACCATGGTTCCTTCTTCCCTATTGACATCAGCTAAAAGTCCAACAACACATTCCAAACTCTAAGTCATGTTGCATCCAAATAAAATCCGTGGAGTCACTGTCCACCATGAATTTTCCCAAATGGCTCCAGACTTTCCTCAAGGCGTGTGGCCTTCCTACCACAGAACCCATATGTTACTCTGCCACTCTCCCACTTTGGTTAAGCCCTCTCCATTAAGCAACTCATCGACTTCTACTTTTCACACTCGACCTCCTAACAATTCAACCACTGCAAGACACCTCCCACACATCCTTCCTCGTCCTTTGCTGCCCAATTGTTGCTCCAAATCCGAATCCATCTCTATAACATCCGAACACATGAGTTGCTACCAACTCTAAGCCTCTTAGAATATCATCCTTCTCTAGCCCTAAATACTAGAAGTACCAATTCAATTCTGAAATCGCTACACTCCTCTATCTCTGACAACCGCATCTCAGGCACCATTTCCAGTATCCTGCCCCAAGGCAATTGAAGAGAACCTTCACACCGGCGAACTTAGCACATTAAAAAAGGACAACAACACCATATCACATATGAAAATTCCACCACGCTCGAAAATACCAAGTTTCGATACTCCATCAACCCAATTCTAAACATTCTTAGTTCGATTGTGTAACGACCCGGCCGGTCGTTTTGTGAGATTATCCCAGTTTCCCCTATTTATGCTTTATCATATATTTCTTAGCCTGTTTATGTTGTGTTGGGTCGGATGGTTTGAGTTCGGAGTGGTCGTGGTGAGAACAGAGGCACTTAGCCTCTTGAAGTAACCTAATAGTTGAAAAGTCAAACTAAGAGTTGACTTATTGGTAAACGACCTCGGAATGCAGATTTTATGGTTCAGATAGCTTAGTTAGGTGATTTGGGACTTAGGAGTGTGTTTGAAATAAAGTTTTGATGTCCGGTGTAGAATTAGGCTTGAATTGGCGAAAGTTAGTTTTTGGCGATTTCCGGTCGGCAGTCGAAAATAGGCTATCGGGGTCGGAATGGAATTCCGACAGTTGGAGCAAGTTCGTAATTTCATTTTGGATATGTGTGCAACCTTTCAGGTCAATCGGACGTGTGTTGGTTGGTTTCGGCATCGTTGGCGAAATTTAAAAGTTTCAATGTTCATAGTCTTGAATTTGATGTAATTTTGGTGTTTTCGTGTTGTTTTTGGTATTTCGAAGGCTCGACTAGGTTTGAATGATGCTATGGGGTGTGTTGGTATGTTTGGTTGGGGCCCTGAGGGGCTCGGGATTGATTTCGGATGGTTGGCGGAGGTTTGAACTTGGAAAAAATTTGCAGCATAGCTGCTGGTGTGGCCGCACCTACGGATAGGCAGCCGCAGCTGTGAAGGTCCAGGCGCAGGTGTGAAAAGAGGCTAGGCAGGAGGAGTCCGCAGGTGCGAAGAGTTGGCCGCACCTGCGAAGCTGCAGGTGCGGAAAAGGGACCGCAAGTGCAAGAATTGGACTGTTAGTGGGTTTTCATAGGGGCGCACCTAGGACCGCAGGTGCGAAGAAAGGTCCGCAGGTACGGATTAACTGGGCAGAACAGTATAAAAGAATGCCTCCGCGAAATTTTGGTTATTCTTCCATTGTTGCATGCGGGTGGAGCTTATTTGAGAGCTAATTGAAGAAGGTCTTCGAGGGTCTTCAGTGGAGTTAACTTCACTCGTTTCTATGCTATTTTGTTTCGGATTAGGCTTGTAATTTGAAGAATTAAAGTGGAAAAGTTGGGGAAAATGGGGAGGAAGATTGGAAATTCTTTTGGTGATTTGAGTGGGCAATTATGGTCCGATTGTGGGGTTTTTGGTATGTATAGAATCGTGGGAGGATGAGGATTCTAGTGATGTAGATTTTATCGAATTCCGAGACGTGGGCCCGGGGCTCAGGTTTGGCCGAATTTCGAGAATTTTGTTAATAATTTATATCTTTCGATTGGGTTTTGTTCCGTTAGCGTGTATTGATGATGTCAATCTGATTTTGGTTAGATTCGGAGCTTTTGGGAGCCGACTCGAGGGGCAAGTGCATCGTGGAGTAGCTTTTGGACTGTTTTGAGGTAAGTAACGATTGTAACTCTAAATCTTAGGGTATGACACCCCGTTATCTGTTATTTTGTTGATAAATGAGGTGACACACATGCTAGGTGATGAGCGTGGGGGCGTGCACCGATAGGGATTGGGACTTGGTCCGTCCTGTAGCGACTATTAAGCCGCGTATTCGATTTGAAACCTTACGACATCGTGTATTTTAGAAGTTTATACTTGTTTATGGGCTGTGAGCCATGTTTGGGGCCTTGTGCCGACCTATCTAGACACTCAGGGGGTACTTTTACACTATTCTACCACTATCCTGTTAGTAAATTGTAAACTCAGTCATGTTTCCTACTTGCTGTTATTTTCACTGTTATCACACTGCTTTGAAAACTCTTAAAAGTATTTTGGGATGAGTCCCGTGAGTCGAGATGAATTGCCCAAGTGGCTTGTAAGGGTGACTGAGTCTGGATGAGAGTTGAGTATGTGAGGATAACTGTGGATCGGGCTGCACACCGCAACAGTATATATGTTTTAGTCCGAGCGCCGAGTATGTGAGGATAGTTATGGGACGGGCTTCACACCGCCAAAATATATGTGTTATATATTATATGTGGGTCGGGTTGCATGCCGCAACAATATAAATTATATATATGTGGATCGGGCTGCACGCCGCATCAATATATGTTATATATATGGATTGGGCTGCACGCCGTAGCAGTATACATATTGGATCGGGCTGCACACCACAGCAGATATAACGCTTGGGCTGAAGGAGCCCCTCCAGGAGTCTGTACACCCTAGTGAGCGCAGTTGGCTATTATATAGATCGGTCTACACGCCGCAACAATATATGTTATATATATGGGTCGGGCTGCACGCCGCAACAGTATAAATATATATATAAATGTAGTGGAGCGGTCTACCCGCCGCAGCAGTTGTGTATGTTCATGGTACTTACTGAGTACGAGTGTTAAGTGAAAGCATGAGATACTGATAGTGGAGTCACGAGTGACTGAGAGGCTTGCTCGAGAGGCTTTATTGTGAGTGATACTGTTCCCGAGGGGCTTATATTCTATGAAATGCTGTTTTCACTCTTCTTTACACTGAGCCTCTGATAATAAATGTTGGACAAAAGTTTTCATATGAGATTTTTAAATGGAAACCAGGGTTGTATGAAATATTCGAAATTGTAGATTTCTGACTTGATTTGTTCATTTCCACTGTTATTCATTATATGGATTTACATGATTTAAATGGCTCGTCACTGCACTCAAGTTTTTGGTTACATTGATTACTTACTGAGTTGGCGTACTCACGTTACTCCCTGCACCTCTATGTGCTGATCCAGGTACCAGACCATCCCACTAGTTGATTTCCGGACGAGCTTGGAGTTGTTCGAGGATTGAGGTAGCTGCTCAGCGTCCCCAGCTCACCTCATTTCCTTCCCTCAGATTATAGTTTCTTTTGGTCTTTTGTACCTCAGACTTTGTTGTAGCAATTCACTGTTGTACATTGTATTTTCTGTCTTAGATTCTCATGACAGTTGACTCCAGGTTTTGGGGAAATGTGTATTTTTTATCTCTTTCAGATATTTTTAAAATCTGCTAAATTTTGGTGAAATTATGGGATATATTGATAATCTGAAATGGCTGGCTAGCCTAGTTCCATGATAGGCGCCATCACGACCGGCTTAGGATTTGGGATCGTGACAGATTGCCTTTCCCCCGCCGAAAATAAAATATTGAATCTCTGAATCATGCACTAAGAAAACCCTCCTTTTAAGTCATTCACTACCTCGACACATAAACAAGCCATCTACCATTACACAAACATGGTACGATGACAATGCACGAATCATCATAACATTCAATGACAAATCTCAAAACCTTAGGTAACACTGATGCTAAGCTGAAACAACAGGACGACCTTCCACAAGGCGATGATAATAGCCCAATCAAATATGCAGGTAGAAACATCTTGCACCACATCTGTAGTACCATGACAATTCCTCGATTTCCAATCTATAACAAGCGCTTCACGTCGCATAAGATTGAATAGGAAAGAAATAAAGGTACAATCCTCAAAAGAATCAATTCGCACGATGAGGAATCAACAAGGGAAGTGCTCCAAACAACCATGTAGCCTCTCGAAGATAAGTATAGACGTCTATGTACCGATTCGCAAGACTCTACCAGACTTGCTCATGACTCGTGAGACCTAAGTGAACCTAGTGCTCTGATACCATGTTGTCACGACCCAAAAATTCATTAAAGTTCGTGATGGGGCCGGACACCACTGTCAGGCAAGCCAAAAATAAATACTTAATTTGATTCTCGTTTTAATATTTTTGAAATCATATTTCCTTCAATTAAATAGAAAAAGATGGAATATACAGAGTAAATAATAATTTTTTTAACAATTTCAATACTGAACAACCCATAATTATCCCAAAACCAGTGTCATAAGTGCATGAGCATTAACTAGGAATATAAAATTGAATACAACATCCGTTTGGAATACAGATTGGACAGGAAATATATAAATACTCTAAAGGAGACTCTACCGGCTGCGGGTCGTAATAAGGAATGCAGCTCACCTAAGTCCCCGTATGTATACATGCCTTGCTCTCACAAGGCCACTAGTCATATATGTACCTGCAAAAAAATGTGCAGCAACTGTAGTATGAGTACGTAAATCAACGTGTACCCAGTAAGTATCTAGCTTAACCCCGGAGGAATAGTGACGAGGGGTCGACATCGACACTCACTAGTGGTCCAATAACATCAGGTACAAAAAAGAGGTAAGTAAGTATGAGGCAGAGTAAATAAATGAAATAAACAAGTACAAATTACGTGGTACAAATCCCCCTCTTTACGAGGAACTCAAGCTATCCATTAGAAATTTTCTCCTTAACTGGAGCATATATATAGACATAGTGGATCTCATCAAGTAGATTGCCATAACTCAAATCCGGAAAACTCACAGATACACTGGATTCTTGACAAGTTTTACGCACGGTTTCATGAGGATATGATATAGGAATTTCCGAGGCGTACGACCCGATCCGACATAATAAATAAATTGTGCACTGTTGAGGGTCAAATGTAACGAACCATAGATACATCTGATAAATTGCCGAGGCGAACGGCCCGTTCCCATGATAGTGTGGTACATAAATCCTGCCGAGGCGAATGACCCGATCCCATAAGAGTGAAATACATAATCCTGCCGAGGCGAACAACCCGATCCCATTAGAATAAGAAGCTTTGACGGGTCCTTGACCCCACTCATGAATAAATGTGTGAGTTGTAATTTCTTTAACAAAATACTTTCAATGAAACATATATAACGAAGACATGCCGTAAGAGGAGTAAAGTTATTCGGTGACAAATCATGAACCCGTGAAGTTTCTACAATAGCCAGTCTAGTCTCTAGTAGAAATGTAAAACATAGGAATTTAATAGGCGAGGGAATGCTCAAATAGTACATCTATAGAATGATGTGAACCTAAGCCTACCCGGACAATAACATGAATGTAGCTACGTACGGGCTCTCGTCACCTCGCGCGTACGTAGCCCCCTACAACAAGTAGTCACATCAATATACAACACCTAGGGGTAATTTTCTCCTCATAAAGTTAGACAGGAGACTTACCTCGTTTCAAAGCTTACTTTCCGGTCCAAAATTGGGCTTTAAATCCTCAACTCGGTGCCAAACGACCCGAAGCTAGTCAAATGTCATATAATTTAGTCTAATTAAGGTAAAAAGTTCATATTCTAACTATTAAAGTGATTACCTAACGCCAATTTAAGAATTCCCAAAATTCACCCCAGGCCCACGTGCAGGTTTCCGGAAAATTTCGAAGAAAAGTGTTACCCATAACCTCATGAAGTCAAATATATTATTTTCACCAAACTTCATAACCATTTTCGTGGTCAAATCTTGTTTTTATCCAAAACCTAGGTTTTTCATCTAAACCCTTGATTTCACCAATTTTTACATGTTAATCTACTCTTAATCAATGTATTTAACTCATGTTGTGTAGAAATTACTTATCTCAAAGTGCTAGGTGAAAACCCTCCTCCAAATGCTCCAAAAATCGCCCAAGATATGAAAGAAAATGAGCTAAATGGTCTAAGTCCCGCATTTAATAAGCTATGCACAGGTCTCAGATGTCGCATTTGCAACATCTGGTTTGCAAATGCGACAAAAACATCGCAAATGCGTACTGGGCTCCCCCCTGTCTAGGCCGCAAATGCGACAAGGGACTCGCAAATACGAACAATGCCAGGGTCACAAATGCGACTGTTATCTCGCAAATGTGAGCTAGGCCCAGACCAGGCTTCTTCACGAATGCGAGGCTTGCAAATGCAAACATATTCTCGCATTTGCGAGACCTGCAACACCATCAATGAAACACCAGAAAAACTGAAGTTTTCCCAACCTTCTGAACATCCGAAACTCACCCGAGCCCTCGAGGCTCCACACTTAACGCCCACACCAAGTGTAACAGCATCATACGAACTCGCTCGCACGATCGAAATACTAAAATAACAGAAAAAACCACGAATCAGACGCCAAAACACATGGATTAACTCATGAACTCAAAAATTTCTAAAAATAATTTCACGCGTTCGATTCCTATGAAATCAACTCGGAATGACGCTAAAATTTATGATCAAGTCTTAAATAACATTATGAAACTATTCTCGGTCTCAGAATTATATTTGGACCTCGATATCACCAAAACCTACTCCAACCCAAATTTAAAGAACTTCAAAAACCTTCAAAGAACCAACTTTCAATATTAGGCGCCGAAACGCTCCCGGGTCATCCAAAATCCAATCCGAGCATTCAACCAAGTCCAAAACCATCGTACAAACCTATTGGAACCGTCAAATTCCGATTCCAAGGTCGTATACTCAAAAATCACTCCTTAATCAATTTTCCAGCTTAAAACTTTCGAAATGAGAATTTTCTTTCCAAATTAACTCCGAACTCCCCGAAATTCAATTCCGACCACGCGCACGAGTTATAATACTTGAAGTGAAGATGCTCAAGGCCTCAAACCGCCGAACGACGTGCTAAAGATCAAAACAACCGGTTGGGTCATTACAATTAAGCCTTTACGAACACGGAGCTTCTACTGCGAACACGAAGCAGTGGGGTCCGAAGGAATCGCGAACGTGGTGTAGCTGACGTGAACGTGAAGAAGAATTTGGAGGAAATGAATTTTTGGCCTTCGTGATTTGGATGGTCTTTCCGCGATCGCGAAGAAGGACGGACCTGGGTAGATTATTTTATGTCGGGATTTTTTCCTATTTCACTCATTTTCTCTCATGGTTTGGGTGATTTTGGAGAGCTTCAAGGGGATATTTTCATCAAGAAACACAAGGTAAGTGATTTTCACCTATTATAAGTTAAATACTTGGATTATGTACAAATTTTTACATGGAAATTTATGGAAATTCATGGAAATTGTGGGATTTTAAGAGGAAAAACTAGAATTGATAATATTGGATTTTGACCACGAATTTGGGTATGAAATTGGGAAAAAATTATATATTTGAGTTAGTAATATTATGGATAATATTTTTCTTCGAAAAATTTCAGAATTCGGGCACGTGGGACCATGGGTTGGTTTTATCGACTTTTCGAGCGGAGTTGGGAATTTGTTTAAAATGAATGATTATGGGTATTAGAGTATATTTTGATTGGTTTTCACCTTATTTGACTAGATTCGAATCGACGGGAACCGGTTTGAGGTGTTAGAGCGGTGTTGGAGCAGGTTTTGGAACTTCGTAGCGAGGTAAGTCTCCTATGAGGGGGAAACTGCCCCGTAGGTGTTGTAATTGATATGTGCTACTTGTTGCGGGGGCTACGTTCGCACGAGGTGATGAGAGTACATACGTAGTTACATTTATGCTTTTGTCCGGGTAGACTTAGGTCACACCATGCTATAATTGTACTGTAGGGGTTATTTTTGCTCGTTTAATTTCTTTATTTCATATTTTGACTTGAGACCGGACTTGCGTAATGTGATAGACTTGTTTTTGTAGAGATTTGATGGGCTTCATGACTAGTCATGGAATAATTTTACTCCTTATATGAATTTCCCCCGCACTATGTGTTTCTATTGAAAGGTTTTCCTTAAAAATTTATAACTCACACGCCTATTCATGAGTGGGGTCAATGACCCGTTAAAGCTTCTTATTCTAATGGGATCGGGCCGTTTGCCTTGGTAAGGAATAAGTAACCCAGTTACTTAACATAGGATCAATTCGGGAAGTAAATTACCCTGATTGGCTAGTTAACGTAGTGGTAGTACCTAAAAAGAATAATAAAATTAGAATGTGTGTAGATTATAAAGATTTAATTAAGGCATGCCCTAAAAACTCTTTTCCATTGCCAAACATTGATCAAATAATTGATGCTACGGTCGTGCATGAGTTGATGAGTTTTCTCGATACTTGTTCTAGGTATAATCAAATTAGGATAGACCCGGAAGATCAAGAGAAGACTTATTTCATTACAAACTTTGGCACATATTGTTATAATGTGATGCCTTTTGAGCTTAAAAATATCGGATCTACTTATCAGAGGCTTGTTAATAAGATTTTTCAAAAATAGATAGGAAAGACAATGGGAGTTTATATTGAAAACATTTTAGTTAAGTCTCTTAATGAAGGAGATCATCTAAAACATACCCAAGAGACGTTTAACATTCTGAGAATACAACATGAAGCTCAACCCAGAGAAGTGTGCCTTCGGGGTGGGTTCCGGTAGGTTCTTGGGGTTTCTGGTCACTCAAAGGGTGATCGAAGTAAACCCTGATAAAATCAAAGCTATCGAGGATATACTGAACCAGATGACAAGCGTGAAGGAAGTACATAGGTTACTGGTAGATTGGAGGCTTTAAGCAGGTTCATCTCGAGTTCTTTGAAAAATGTTGTCACTTCATTTCACTTTTGAAAAAGAAGAATGATTTTGTATGTACTCTAGAAATCACTAAATGACCTAAAAAGGTACTTCTCTAGTCCTCTGTTGTTGTCAAAACTGAGGGAAGGTGAGCAAATACTGATTTATCTGGCGGTCTCAAAAGTAGCGGTAAGTGGTGTTTTGGTTCGAGAAGAAGAAGGTACACAATTTTCCATTTATTATGTTAGTAAAATCTTAACAGGAGCGGAGTCACAATATCCGCACCTTGAGAAGCTGGCCTTAGCTCTCGTAGTTGCCTCTCGAAAGCTTAGTCCTTATTTTCAATGTCATTTAATAGCCGTTGTGACAACCTTTCCCTTAAGGAATGTCTTTCATAAGACTGAGTTGCCTGCTCGTTTGGCTAAATGGAAAGTCAAAGTAAGCGAATTCGACATTGAATACACGCTCAGGACTACAATCAAGTCACAAGTTTTGGCCGACTTTGTGGCCGATTTCAGTCAGGGATTAATGCCTTTAGGTGATAAAGAAGCAGTGTTGGTGTCGGGATCGATATCTGGAGTTTGGATCTTGTTTATGGATGGGGCTTCCAACGTAAAAAGGTCCGATCTCGGGGTAGTATTAGTCACTCCTTCGAAGGAAACCCTGGGACATGCTATTATAAATGTGTTGTTAACAAACAATGAAGACAAGTATGAAGCTTTGATCATAGAACACGAACTAGCCTGGGTACTAGGTTCTGAGGTCATCGAAGTAAAGTGCGATTCATAACTGGTGGTGAACCAAGTGTACAAAATTTTTGACACCAAGGAGGAACACATGAAACAATACTTGAACAAGGTTCAAGTGATACTCTCTCGATTCAAAGGTTGGTAAATCGTCCATATCTCAAGGTAGGAAAATGTGGAGGCAAACACATTAGCCAATTTGGGTTCGTCCACAGAAATGAAAGGATCTGATTCCGATGTGGTAGTTCAATTGCTGCATTCGGTCTTAGATGTTGACGGCTACTGTGAAGTTAATTCAACTAACTTGATACGGGATTGGAGGAACGAGTTTATTGAATATTTAAGGTATGGCAAATTCTCTGATGAGCTGAAAGCATCCAGGGAACAACTGACTTAGGCGGCTCGTAATGATCTTGTTGAGGGACAGTTATACAGGAGGTCATTCCAAGGACCGTTGGCTTGGTGTTGAGGGACATCATAGGCTGGCTATGTGATGTGGTAAATTCATGAAGAGTTCGGGGGAACCATTCCGGTGTAGACTCACTGTTCTCAAGTTAGTCAGAGCTGACTATTGTTGGCCCCGAATATAGCAAGATGCAAAGACCTTTGTACTAAAGTGCGATAAATGTCAACACCATGCACAGTTAGTGTATCAACCAGCAGAACTCTTGCATTTGGTGGTTTCACCATGGCCATTCATGAAATGGGGAATGGACATAGTCGTTCCCTTACCACAAGGACCCAGTAAGGTAAAATTTATTTTAGTTTTAACTGATTATTTTACTAAAATGGGTTGAAACAAATGCTTACCAAAAGATTATATAAGGAGAAATGATCAATTTTATATGGCATCATATCGTCTGCCGATTTGGAATACAAAAAGAAATTGCTTGTGACGACGGGCCACAGTTTATAGGTTCCAAAGTCACGAAGCTTCTGGGAGGATTGAAGATCAAACGCGTTACATCTTTGCTATATCACCCGAGTGCTAATAGACGGACGAAGTCGACCAACAAGGTAATTATTCAAAATCTTAAAAAGAAGTTAGAAAATGCTAAATGCAAGTGTCCAGATGAGCTACCGGGAGAGTTATGGGCATACTGGACCATGGCAAAGCCGAGAATGGGTGAAACTCCCTTTTCACTTGCATACGATTCAGAGGATTTGATACCGGTGGAAGTGGGGGAACCGAACTTAAGGTTTTCCCCAGCAAACGAAGAGACAAACAATGAAGCATTTCTGGTTAAACTAGATTTGCTTGAAGAGCATCGGAATCTGGCATATGCAAGGATGATGTCACAAAAGAAAAGGATGGAAAGATATTATAACTATATAGAAAATCTTCGGTACTTCAAAGTTGGGGATCTAGTTATGAGAAAGGTAACTCAAAATACTTGGGAACTTGATGCCGAGAAGCTAGGACCAACATGTGAAGGACCTTACCGGGTTTCAGCAATCACTGGTAAAGGTTCGTATGAATTGTAAGATCAATATGGGGCTAAATTTCCAAGCAATTGGAACATGACGCACCTTAAAAAGTATTACTGCTGAAGATCCTTACTGGTACTGAAAGTATGTGCTGCACTTTTTTTCCTTTCGACCAGTTTTTGTCCTAATTGAATTTTTATGGCAAGTTTTTTTAATGAGGCAGTGATGTAAAGCATACTACGAAGGAAGGATCATCGGAAAGGATGTCCTCACCGGTGAATCAACAACCAAAAGTTTCATTGCCTTCAGTTTAGCATGAGTATAAATAGCTCTGTGTAGATCAACTCGTGTAACAATCAACCTGTGGATGGTTAAATATTCTGGCTCGATAGCGTATCTCATCTCCCAAGACTCTCATTATTTCCATTGGCCTCAGGAAACATGTCACGTCCCAAAATCGAGGGACAAGACCGGCGCCTAACCGAATGAACCCGGTCAAGGGAACCTGATTTGCATTTCCTATCCCACACGTTACCCCATGATTTCAATATACATTATTCATGTGAAATAGCCATTTATAACTTAAGCATAAACTTACAACTTGAATTCATTTCTACATTTTATCATTACAAACATATGAAACCAAACACTTGCAAAATACATATAACATTTACCGAAAATACATATGTACACTACCCACATTGTGTCTATGGAGCCTCTACGAATGCTAGAAACATAAAATTACATGCCGCCGACAAGGCCCCGGTTATACCTTACAATATACAATAAACTCAAAAGAAGGTGGCATGAACCACGCATGGCCCCGAGAGGAAGTGGGGCTCACCAATGCAGCTGACGGAATGGAGATGAGGCACTACGGTCGGTGGGCTGAATTACCTACTATGGAACCACCTACAATTATCATAATAATGTAGCGCCCCCGACAAAAGGGACGTCAGTACATTTGAATTATACTGGTATGTATGAACAAACTTTACTCTAAGTAAGATCAACAATGCACAGATAAGAGACAGTAATAGAATCAGCAAGCATTGCACATGAACAGAAACAATCAAAATCACAAGTTCTACAGATTTCCTTTTTTCCCCCCTTTTCCATCAACACCATATTCACAGAGAATTTCATCGTAAGGACACAATCTCAGTACAACCAATCACCCATACGATATCAAGTCACAACAGATCATTGCCCAAAACACGAGTCAAAATAAGACATTTCCGCAATCAGTGCGGTACGATTGAATCAACCACAATTCCTGTTTATCATGTCATTTCACAACTCTTAGCACTTAATCATATTCACATACTTGAGTTCGCTACCAATATTTCATACCGGAACATTAGGGTACTTAACCAGCCTTACACTTTGCAAAACATTCACAAGTAAATCACCTTTCCACAATTTCGAATAGTAATTACATAAATTTCAGCTAGACAGTCAGAGAGTAGGGCATCATGACTCAACATATTTAGAACACCCAATTTGCACATAATCAGACAATTAACACGGAATAAATCAAACAATACACAACCAAAATACAGTACTAGAACCAATCAATCAATGTACGTGGAAAGAAGCAACCACAATCAAACAAGTTTCACAATCTCTCCTTTTTCCTTTTCAACATCATCATATTCAAGAACTCATAGATTTTTATTTCAGTAGTGATATCGATCACATTTCCTCCTTATTACCTCGGCCACCCTTATTACCTCACGCCTCATGAAGCTTATTACTTTGTGTTGCGGCGCGCAACCCGATCCCTCCTGACAATCATATTTCATAACAACAACCACAAACAATTACTTCATAAGAATTATCCTTTCAAGGAATACAATTTCATATTAACAGCTCATTTAATTGGGCCTATGGCCCCATAACATTTATCAAGTAGAAAATTCCATGAACACGGTACTGCCACATTTTCTCAATTCAGCTACATTATTTCACAATACTCCTTTCATTATTTTCCACGTATGGCTTTCAACTATTTCACACATTCCCACATTTGAGCACATTATCAATCTTTCGTTCATTCGCCCATCAATCACCTTTTTTT
>MDKI01137861.1:0-14170 GCA_005239505.1 Nicotiana paniculata
TGAAAAGGATAATAATTCTGAATCATCAAGTGAATCTTTTAAATCAGCCAATGAGGATGAAGCTCCTGGTTCATCAAATTCTGAACAAGGTAATCTTGATGCTATTTCTGAATTTGTTAATGGTGAGAACAAGTTTGTTCTGGTTGGGTCGGTAGTTGATGTTGAAGTGCCAAGTAGGCAAAGAAAATTGGGAAAAAGTAAATTTCTTGAGATAGAGGGATTTGGGGAGGATGGTACCACATTGGCTATCTGTGGTCCCATTCCTGAGAAGGTTGGAGAAGATGTCACAGAGTTAGGGGAAGTGTAGTCGAGGAAGCAGCGGCAGGTTTAGCAAGCTTGAAGAAAGGATCATAACAACCTGTTTCATCAGGGGACAAGACGTTGGCTGACAGACTAAGGAAACTGGGGGAGTCCTATAACCCTAAGAAAAGGAGGACTCAGAAGTCCAAGAAGGCTACTAAACCAGTTCCTTCTAAGAAGAGGAAAGCTTCTGTAGTTTTTGATGCTCCTGTTCCTAAGGTGTGTGCTACACGTAGTGCTGTGAGAGAGGAAAAATAAATGTTTGAGAGGGCTCTTCTAGAGAGCAAGAAAAAGAAAGCTGGAAAGGTAAAGGCTAAAGTAGGAGAGCCTGTGGAGACTGTTGTGGTTGAAGAGGATACGATGGACCTGGTCCATCATGAGGAGCAGACTGCTCCTGTTGTGGTTGAGGCACCAAAATCAAAAAGGGCTAAGGTTTCTTCAAAGAAGTCAGCTACAGTGTCTGCCATACCTACAAGAACTGTTAAAAGGACCAGGTCCAAGGCAAGAAAAGTGAAGGTCGTTGAGAAAGATGATGATAAAGAGTGGAGTGGAGAAGATGAGGGGGAAGTTGGTGAGGTGACTGACAGAATCACCTTGTTTGGCAAAAGAACAATTCTGAAGGGAAAGTTGTTAAAGGATCTTGAGGAACCTGGGATGCGATACCTGTTGGACACACTGGATGTTCAGGGGTGGAAGAACATGGTCCTTCACATGGAAGGAAGGTTAGCTGAACTGTTGGAGTTCATGGGTAATGCAGTGGTCAAGGACAGAAGGGTCACTACCACAGTCAAAGAAATTCAAGTCTCCTTTGATGCTAAAGAGCTGGGAGAAATTTTGCACATTCCTGCTGAGGGCTACGAAGATTACAGTAGGCAAAGATGGCCTACTTTGGATGGGATAGCCTTAGCAATCAACATTACCAGATTCTTCAGTGAAAATGAAAGTGAAATTGAACCCAGGCCAGTCTACAAAAGTGAAATGAAGCCAGAGCACAAGTTGTTCTTCGAGTTTGTCATCAAGTTCTTGCTGCCAAGACAAGAACGAAGGCACATATCCAACTATATGGATCTCACCTTGATGGAGTGTTTGTGTAGGGGAAAGTAGGTCAACTGGCTTGCCTTCATCATCCAACTCTTGGACAGAGTTGTGAATGGAAAAAAAGCACATGCAATCCCATATGGTTTTATTCTGACAGTTGTGCTTGCTCATTTTGCTGTTCCTGTGAAAAAGGCTGAGATGGCTACTGCCAAGGACTATTTTGGGAAGGATACTTTGCTGACTTGTGATTATATTGTCAAGGTTCCTGCAGATGAACCTGGTGCATCTAGGAAGCAGCCTGTCAACAGCAAAGTCAGAACTCTGGTGCAGGAAAGCGAGATCAAGGATATGGAGATCCTTCGTTTGAAATCTCATTTGATTGAGGTTGAAGTTAAGCGGGATGCTCTCAGGGCTGAATTAGAAAAAAAGAAGGAAAAGAACGAGGGTGTTCTTAACCAGATGCTTTATCTTCTACAAACCAATACCACAACCTCCTCTGCACCTTCCCATCCTTAGGCTGTCCAAAGCTACCTAAACACCCTTTCAGTTCCCAGTTCGGGACGTGTTTCTGTTGTTTTTATTATGTCTTGCTCATGGTTATGGCTGTTTTTGCTTTTTTGTATGGTGTGTGATGTTCCTTCCTAATCAATGAATTTTTGCTATTTTTTTATTGACTTGTCTCAATTTCTTAGATAGCTTACATTTATTGGTTTCTTATGATGATTAATCATGTTTGCACCTGCAGTTGCCTCAATGGCCATGAGTAATTGTTAACAACTCTGGTAAGTTTATCATTTTGCAAACTTTTTGATGATGCAAAAAGGGGGAAGACATGTGCTTTTATATTTCAAGTGATATTTATAACCTAATAATGAACCTTGTTTCTCTATGATAAATGCTTAAAAAACATACAAAGTGTTTGAAGTGTATATAGGGAGAAGCACAAAACTTGTCATCATCAAAAAGGGGGAATTTGTTGACCCAAGTCACTGCATAGTTTTGAAGATTGACAAATGTCTGACCAGTTGAACCAGGTCCATCAGAGCACACATACTTGACCTGACGCGCTGGCACATGAACCGTATATGCATAGGAGATGAATGCGATTGTGAAGTATCAATGAACAAAGAGAGTGTCTCCTAATGCGAAAAGGTTGCAAATTGATAAGAGCATAGAAGTTGAATTCAGCAAGGACAGTAACAAAGAAAGGAAGTTGAGTTTAATACGAACTCTTTCTCCCAAGAAGAGTTGTACCAGAACTGAACGACAAACTCAACAATTGACTCTATAAATAGTTGAAGTATTCTTGCTTGAATCACCAACACACAAAATCAGAAATTTATCAAGAATTGAAAGCAAAATTACCAGAGAGTTTGCAAGGAGAATTATTGTGCGATACAAAGGCTACAGACCAGCTTGAAGAACCAGTTACATCTGTTTGTCATTGAGTCTAGTTGGTTGTAGTAGGCGATATAATATTGTATCTTTTCAGCTTTCATAGAAGCAATTATAATAGGTACACATTGTTCAAGTTAGAGTTAACTTGAAGCATGTAGAAATTAGCTAGAGGCTAGTTACTACGAAGGGATTAGAGTTAGTCCTAGGATTACAAAAGAGTTTATTTTGTAAATCAGTTTGGCTCAGAGTTTTAGTGAAGATTTTGAGCAAATCCTACTGAGGAGTAGGTTGTGGTTTCTTTACCTTTTGAGCCAGGTGTTTTCCACGTAAAAATCTCTATTTTTTTACTTTACTACTTTTATTATTCCGCAACAGTAGAAGTTGGAACACCAAGAAGAACGAAGTTCTTCTAGAGAGACAGCACTCGAAAAATTGGATACCACACAAATTATCATATCTTCTTGTGTGGTATTGACGTCTAAAAATCAATCAAGAATAGCATAATGAGGCGAAAACTAGTCCATGCCCAAGATAACATAAAAATCTACCATACTGAGTAATAAAAAATCATTTATGGTTTCAAAACCACTAAGAGAAGTCAAACACGACCGATATACGCGGTCCACAATAAGAGAATATCCTACAGGAGTAGATACATAAACAGGGGAACTCAAAGAATCCTGAGATACCCCTAAATGTGGAGAAAATTAATAAGATACTTATGAATACGTAGAGCCTGGGTCAAATAATACTGATGCATTCCTATGACAGACACGAACAATACATGTGATGACTGAATATGAAACGACAGCCTCTGAAAGGGATGGAAGGGCATAGTACCTTGCCTGGCCTCCCCTTCTAGGGCGACCTCCACCTCGAGTTGCCTTAGTAGGTGGAGCGGCAGTTGGGGCTAGAAGAATGGCCGGAGGACCCGGTGGATCATGTTGGTGATAATAAATCTATGGATATGCACCTCTCCTGGCTCTGGGGAAATCCCTAACCATGTGACGAGTATCACCAAATTCAAGACAACCGCTCGGCTGATGTAGTAGCTGAGACTGGCTCGGACCTGGCCTTCTCGGCAGGCCGGCAATAACACCTCGAGCAGGAGGCACACTGGATACTGGCAGTGCATAATAAGGCTCTTGAGGTCTAGGAGGAGATGAAACACTGCTGGCTGTAGGAATAGTTTGAATGAACAGGGTGACTCACAAAACCTATACCATGGCGTGTTGCTGGAGCACGAGCTCCTGAAAAATGACCAGTCTCTCGAGAACTCTTGGCCCCTCTCTCCTCTCTGTCCCGGGAAAACATGCCCTTGACTCTCTTGGCAATACTCACGGCCTGCTGATAAGTAAAGTCCACCTCTAAATCCCTCGCCATACTGGTCCGAATACTGGGGTAGAGCCTCCCAATGAAGCGACTAACCCTCTCTCTGAATATAGCAACCAAGGTCGGTGCATGTTGAACTAACTCACTGAAATGGACTGCATACTCCAACACAATCATAGCACCCTGGCGCAGCTGCTCAAACTTTGCGCACTAAGCATCCCTGAGGCTCTGAGGGACATACTCTCGCAAGAACATCTCTAAAACCTGAGTCCAAGTGAGTGAGACTGCCTCGTCTGGACTACTCAGCTCATAGGTATGCCACCACTTATATGCTGCTCCCCTCAGCTGGAAAGCGGTGAAGGAAACCCCACTCATCTCCGTAATTCCCATAGTGTGAAGAATACGATGACACTCCTCGAGAAAATCCAGAACATCATCTGAAGCTAGTCCGCTGAAAGTAGGTGGGTGGTACTTCTTGTACCTCTAAAGCCTGAGCTGCTCTGCCTCATAAGCAGCTACCCTGGTCTCATGCTGAACCGGAGCCACTGGGGGCATAGGAATAACTCTAGTGCCTGATCAACCTGGACCCTCTGCTCAGGAGTGCGAGCTGCGGGAGTCTTTTCTCCTCCCCCAGCCTGAGTTGTAGCGGGAGCTATCGGAAATAGTCCAGCCTAAGCTAAATTGCTGAACATGCTCATGAACTGAGCCAAGGTCTCCTGGAGGGCTGGAGCATCAATAGGAATCTCCGGTGTCGGCACTACAGCTGGAGCTGCTGGGGGCTCCTTTGTTGCAGCTCTCGCAGGTGCTCAGGTTGCACCGCGTGGTCTTCCTCTACCCTGACCCCGACCTCTGGTGGCTCTGGCAGGGGGCTCGGGTGCCTAATCCTTGGTCCTCTCGGTACGGGTCCTCACCATCCGGGAGAAAGAATATAACAGAAATTTTACAATTTTGATGTCAATAAAAGAATATAACAGAAATTTTACAATTTTGATGTCAATAACTCGCATGACAAGGAATTAAAAGAAGTATAATTTTTCTTAACAGTTACATAGCCTCTCGAAGATAAGTACAGACGTCTCCACACCGATCCGCGAGACTCTAATAAATCGGATTATGACTCACGACTCCTATGAATCTAGAGATCTGATACCAACTTGTCACAACCCAATTTACCCCTCCGAAAGGTGTTGTGACGGCACCTAGCCTTTACGACTAGGTAAGCCTATTATTGCGGAAGATGAAAACAAACATTAACATAAAAGCCAAAACAGTATATTTTAATAAGCAAGGATAGTGCCACTCGGCATATACAATAACATCACTCCAAAACTCGGAATATCGCTAATCACAAGCTTCTATAAGTCTATACTGCTCTATACAAAATGTCTGAAGAAAACAAAATGTTTGCGGACATGAGCACAAGTACGTTTAAGTCTCCTAAATCAACAAGCACGCACTAAACCCGAGGCTGATAGCTCGTACCTAGATCTGTACACAAAAAACATGTGCAGGAAAGGGAATGAGTACACCAAAATTTTACCCAGTAAGTGCCAAGCCTAACCTCAGTCGAGTAGTGACGAGGTCAGATCAGGGCCTTACCGGTGTAAATATAATAAACTAAATCAGCAAGAGACATAATTATATTCTACAGTAAAATAGTTAAAGAATTTCATAGTAGTAAAAGTCAAGAAGCCCTCGACCCAGAACAAGGAATTACAACACAAAAATCTCCAAGGATTCCGTCCCGTAGTCCCAAAATAATTATGCAGTACAAGGGGATCTCACGGAATATGTTCGTACTCCCAAAATTAATATGCAGTGCTGAAGAATCTCCCGAAATATGTCCGTAGTCCCAAAGTAAATATGCAATGCTGGGGGATCTCCCGGAATATGTCTGTAGTCCCAAAGTAAATATGCAAGACAGGGGGATCTCCCGAAATACATCTGTAGTCCCGAAAGAAATATGCAGTGCTGGGGGATCTCCTGGAATACGTTCGTAGACCCAAAGTAAATATGCAACTCAGCAATGACATGACAGTTACATCATTGATATGTACATCTTAGACTAAATGCAACCAAGGAAAATAGGAATCTACCTAAACATGTTTGCACAGAATTTCAAATAGACAATCAAAACACGTAGGCATGCTTTCCTAATCTAAACAAGGTAAGTAAACATAGTAGTGTAGTTTAATCAAAGGAAAACAGTTTATGATTTAGAAGAAAAACGGGAATTTTAAAAAGATAGCCCGTGTACATACTCGTCACCTCACGACACAATGCTCATACATCAAACCGTGCCAAACATTCTAAGGGAAAGTTCCCCACACAGGGTTAAGCAAGTCACGTACCTCGAACCGCTCAAATCAATCTGAAACCTCTCTATTGCCACGAGTATCCAACCCCGAATGGACCAAATCTAATCAAATCAATTGCATAATGTAAATATAACTACAAGCAACTACTTTAGCTAATGAATTCGAAGCTAAGGAATGAAAATAGGAAAAATGCCAAAAAAGTCTCCCTGTGCCCACAACTTGGAATCGGGTAAAAGTTACCAATTTAGAACATCCATTCACTCACGAGATCACTCGTACAAAAACCACCTAAATCCTATGTCTAAAACCCGCTCAAAACTCAGAAATTCGATTAGGGAACTTTCCCGCTATTTCCCTATATTTCTCACCCAATTCCCTTGATTAAATGAGGAAAACTACAATATATTAATGAAATAAAACCAAATTAGAGTAAGAAATTGTTACCCACAAGATTCCTCTGAAAACTCCTCAAAGAAACACCTTCTCCTGGGCTCAAAATAAAAAATGGAGTGAAAATGAGCTAACCCTCGCTTCTAACCCTTTTTTGGCCCAACGATCATCGCACCTGCAGACTTTTCTCTGGCACCCCAAATATTCGCACCTACGGATTTCACTAACTCCCACAGTCTCCGCACATGCGCCCAGGTCACGCACCTGCGGCTCGCATGTGCGGCCAAATCCTTGCACCTGCGCTTCAGCCCTGAGTTTCCCAATTTCGCATCTTGGAGCTTCTTTTCTTTTTCTGTGACCTCGCACCTGTGGCTCCCCATCCGCAGGTGCGGAAAAACACCAGAAGTCCAAACACCAGCAGATCAGCAACTCCCAATTTCCAAAAACCAATGTGTTAACCACCTGAAACACTCCCAAGGCCCCCCGGACCTCAACCAAACATACCAACCAATCCTATAACACCCTACGAACATAGTCGAGCCTTCAAACAACCTCGAACAAAATCAAAAATATGAATAGAGCACGGATTTAAGCCTAAGGAACTTTGAACTTTCCAAATTCTACAACGACGCCGAAACATATCAAACCTAGTCTGAATGACTTCAAATTTGACACACAGGTCACAAATCAAATTTCAAACCTACAGCTACTTCTGGAATTCCATTCTGGGCTCGATATCAAAATTTGCACTACCAGCCGAAATCGCAAAAAATCCAACTTTCGTCAATTCAAGCCAAAATCTACTACATACCTCCAAAAAAAAATTCTGGACGCGCTCCTAAGCCCAAAATCACTCAACGGAGCTTACAGAATTGACAGAATTCCATTCTGGAACCATTTTCACACAGTTCCGACAACGGTCCAAATTCTAAGACTTAAGCTCTCATTTAAGGACTAGGTGTCCCAAAACACTCCGAAATCCCAACCAATCATCCTGGAAAGTCACAAAAGCAGAAATACATATGGAGAAAGAAATTATTAGGGGATCGGGGCTCTAACTTTAAAAATGACCGACCGGGTCGTTACAAGTTCGCACTACTTCCAATTGTTTCTAACAAGGACCTTCTCTAAAGAGGCCAATGGAAATTGGTAAGGCTGATAATGGATTGTATTTTCTTCATCTTGATCATAGTCCTGTAGTTTCTCCCCTTCCATTTATTGTTTCATGTAATGTTTCAACTTCTGCTCCTACTGTTTGTCCTACATTTAATTCTGTCAATCCCTTTCCCAATAGTACCTCATGTATTATAACGACCCGACCGGTCATTTTAAGTATTACAACCTCATTCCCCCATTTACAACTCAATTTGTGCTTTATAGTTGTTATGTGACTTTCTAGAGTAATTGGTTCGGGTCCGATGAGATTTCGGAATGAATTGAGACACTTAGTCTCAAAGATGAAAACTTAAGTTGAAAAGGTTGACCGGATGTTGACTTATGTGTAAATGACCTTGGAATAGAGTTTTGATAATTCCAATAGCACCGTAGGGTATTCTGGACTTAGGAGCATGTGCGAAAAAATTATTTAGAAGTTCGTAGTTAAATTAGGCTTGAAATGACTAAGATAGAAATTTAAGTTTGGAAGTTTGACTGGGGTTTACTTTTTGATATCAGGGTCGGAATCCGGTTCTGAAAAATTAAATAGGTTCGATATGTCATTTATGACTTGTGTGCAAAATTTGAGGTCAATCGGACTTGGTTTGATAGGTTTCGGCATCAAATATTTTGAATTTCTTAGTTTCATTAAGCTTGAAATGGGGTATGATTCGTGAGTTTAGCATGTTTTTTATGTGGTTTGAGGTTTCGACTAAGTTTTGTATGATATTTTAGGACTTGATGGTGTATTTGGTTAAGTTCTCAAAGAGTTCGGATGAGTTTCAGATGGATAACGGATCAAAGTTGGACTTAGAACAAAGTTGGGAATCTGTTGCCTACTGATGAAATCACACCTGTAGAAACTATCTTGCAGGTGCAAGCTCGCAGAAGCGAGCCTGGGTGCGCAAAAGTGACTTTGGCTTGGCAAGGGCTGGGATCACAGATGCGCGTAGTTACTCATAGAAGTGGTTGCGCATCTGCGAAGGTGTGATCGCAGAAGCGGAAATGTGAAGGGGCAGCCTCACCGCAGAAGCGAGTCTGGAGAAGCAGACTCTTGTCCACAGAGGCAAAAAGGGTGCGGAAGCGGAAGAAAAACCGCTGAAGCAGTTGCGCATAAGCGGTTAACAATTCCACAGAAGCGGAACCTCTAGGCACTGTACAAAAACAGGGAGTTTCGACATTTTTGTATTTTGGACATTTCCAACACGGGTTGAGGCAATTTTTGAGTGAAAATTCACGGGAAAACTTGAGGTTAGTCACTTGTGATCATTGTTAGTCAATAATATTGAATTATCATTGAGTATTTTGATTAGATTATGTAACGACCCGGCCGGTCGTTCCGAGAATTTAGCCCCGTTTCCCCCGTTTCTTCTTCATTTTATATGGTTCAGCTTCATTTATGTGTGTTGGGTCGGTTGGTTAGGGTTCACAGTTGTCATGGTGAGCATTGAGGCAATTAGTCTCTCAAGGTAGCCTAATAGTTGAGGAAGTCAACTAAGAGTTGACTTATTGGTGAACGACCTCGGAATGCGAATTTTATGGCTCTGATAGCTTCGTTAGATGATTTGAGACTTAGGATATGTTCAGAATATTTTTGTGATGTCCGGTGTAGAATTAGGCTTGATTGGCGAAAGTTAGTTTTTGGCGATTTCTGATTGGCAGTGGAAAATAGGCTATCGGGGTCGGAATGGAATTCTGGAAGCTGGAGAAGGTTCATAATGTCATTTTGGATATGTCTGCAAAATTTCAGGTCAATCGGAGGTGTTTTGGTCGGTTTCGGCGTAGTTGGCGAAATTTGGAAGTTTCAAAGTTCATAGGCTTGAATTTGATGTAATTTTGGTGTTTTCGCGTTATTTTTGGTGTTTCGAAGGCTCGACTAAGTTGAATGATGTTATGGGATGCGTTGGTAGGTTTGGTTGAGGTTCCGGGGGGCCTTAGGTGAGTTTCGGGCGGTTAACAGATTGATTTTTTGTTTTGGAACTTGGCTGGTTTGCTGGTGTTCTGCAGCAGAGTTTTACTCTATGCGTTCGCGGAAGGGGGCTCGCGTTTGCATAGAGTGTTTGGTGGAAGGGGGCCAGTTTTTCAATGCGTTTGCGGGATTTCGGGGGTGCGAACTCGGAGTGTTAGAGTTGGGTGGCCATCGCGAATGCGGGGGTGTGTGTGTTCGCGTAGAGTTGTGAGCCTTTTGAGGACCCCAGGCCTTTGGCCTATGCATTCGCGGGTCAGAGGGTGCGTTTGTGAAGGCCTGGGGTAGCAGTGCTTCACGTTCGCGGGAAATTTCTTTTGGTAATTTTAGTGGGCAATTGTGGTCCAATTTTTATGTTCTTGGTATGTACGGACTCGTGGAAGGATAAAGTTCATGTGATGTAATTTTTATCGGATTCCGTGATGTGGGCGCAGGGCTCAGGTTTGGCCAAATTTTGAGATTCTTGTATAAATTGATAATTTTCGATTGGGTTGTGTTCCTTGAGTATATGTTAATGATGTTGAACTGGTTTTGGCTAGATTCAGAGCAATCGGGAGCCAATTTGAGGGGGAAAATCATAGCGGACTAGTGTTGTGGCCCGGTAGAGGTAAGTAATTTTTATAAATCTTGTCCTGAGGGTATGGAACCCCGGACTGCATATTTTCTTATTGACTTTGGAATGGCGCACATGTCGGATGATGAGTATGTGGCGCGTACTGATTTTTGGATTGGACTAGGTCCTCTCCGCGGCAACTAATGAGTTGCATATTTACTCAAAACCTTATGTTAAGTTATGTTTTAAGGTTTGTGAAATATTTGGGCTATAAGTCGTGTTTAGGGCCTCGTGTCGATGTGTTTAGACCCATTGATCGCTTTTAACTGCTTTCCTCACTAATTGTTGATGATTCTACTCAGCATCATTGTGCATACTATTTTATTTGAAATTCAGCCTGATTTACACTACATGAGCATTAAAATAATGTTTTCGAGTCGAGTACCCTGTTCTACTAATGCGCCCGAGTGGATTTTCAAGTGGTTCCATCGAGTGTGGCCGAGGGTCAAAAGTGATAGTGATGTGCTGAGTGATATTAGCGCTTGGGCTGAAGGAGCCCCTCGGGAGTCTGTACATACGCCCAGTGAGCGCACCGAGTGCGAGTGACGAGTGATTGGGAGGCATGAGTGATTGTGAGGTGCTGAGTGATTGTGATGTGCTGAGGGATTGTGCGGCATGCCCAAGAGGCTGATTATGAAATATGTTTTTGCCCGAGGGGCTACTATGATTTTTCTACATTAATTTGCATACCAAATCCTTTGTTTTAAAGTTGTTAAAAATGTGCATTATTTAAAGGACTTTTTATGAAGTTGATTTTTAAGACATGATGATTTCGTATATCTATGTTATACTATTGGAAAGTAAGTCTGTGTATATTGTGACTTGATGGCATCGATTTTTGTGTGTTTCCTTGCTACTTAGACTTGATTTATTCTCATTACTACTGAGTTGGCGTACTAACATACTCCCTACACCTTGTGTGCAGATTCAGGTGTTAGGGCAGGGTGAGTTGTCTATTTTTTCCAGATATCCTCGGAGGTTTGCAAGGTGGCTGCATGGATCTGCAGTCCTGCTCCCACTCTTGTTTAATATTATAGAAATTATTTCCGTTGTATTGTATATTTATGTAGATGCTCATTACTATTGACTCCGGGTTCTCGGGGGTTGTATTTAAATGTTTAGTATAGATTTATCTGTTTATAAATGTTTAAAGGAAACTTTTATGGGAATTTATTATGATTTGAGTGAAGTTCTGGCTGGCCTAGTTCCATGATAGACACCATCACGACTGGCCTGGATTTGGGGTCGTGACAGATTGGTATCAGAGCGCTAGGTTACATAGGACTCACCGATCATGAGCAGGTTTAGTAGAGTCTTGCGGATCGGTACGGAGACGTCTGTTCTTATCTTCGAGAGGCTGCGGAACCCTTAGGAAAATCTCACATTTTTAAAAAAATTCTTGTCGTGCGAATCCATTGTATTCAGCCAAGAGCGTAACTCTTGAATTCCTTCCATGTATTCGAACGTGCACGAGAATGCTTGGTATCAGTTGTGCATCGACGACTTGTGGCTTCCATGGATGAGATGTGATTTGGCATGTTGGTAATGGCCAGTCTGGAGGACATGAGGCCGGATTTATTCTGTGGTTTGATTGCTGAGATTTTTGTTGTGTGGGCACATGTAATTGGTGACTTGTATGTCCGTCCGTGTTCTTATTAATGAGAATTGGTGACTATATGCCTATGTGGTGGGTGTGAATTGATTGTTAGATGTGTTCAGACTGTGAAATCTGTCGAAAGGGTTGGATGGAAATGTGGTAAGATTTATTGAGTGTTTGATTTCTGTCTCGATTTGGTATATGGCCTGACTTGTGAGTATGTTGGAAGACCTCTCATGTTGTGAAGTTGTGGAGTGAAGCGGATTTCTCTGTTGGGTTATGAGTTCCTGGCAATGTCTTCTGAGTTGATCGTGTTCCCCAATAACGTTCATGTATTTGATTGACGGTGTATTCCAGCCGTATTAGCGCTCCTTGTTATTGTATTCATTGATGGCGTCCTGGCATATTCGCGTAGTCGGGAGTAGCATACTCAGTATCTGAGGATGGCATTATAAGGATTCAGGGAGGAAAGGCTCTATGCCAATTCTCCGAGTATGAAGTTTGGCTCAGTTCAATAGCATTATCGAGACATGTGGTGTCCAGTGAGGGTATCCATGTGGTCAGTCATGTGTGGATAGAGCTTCCAAAAGCTCGATATTTCTGTGACCGCCACTCCAGTGTTAGTTCTTCCATCGGCTTCATATTTTTACCGCGTATTGTGATGCCTTGAGGGTAGGCGTTGGTTGTGTTCAGATGCAGGAAGGTGTAGTGATTGCGTGATAGTGTTGGTCTTCAGAAGTGTATGGAGAGATAGCAGTTGAGGCTAAAAGGGTAGGGGTATCTCCTGCAAGTTGTCCTAGAGTGTGTGGTCCCTATGTAGTTCTGTAATAAGTTCTCTTCTACCAATAAAAGATATATGTTGTAATTGGAGTTCAGATCGCTTGTGGAAGTTGGCATGGCTATTGCGATGGTGGATGCGATATTGGCAATTGATTTGAGTGTTAGATGGTTTGGGTCATATAAGCTGATGAAAAATTTAGTTGAATCCCACCACAGCATGGTAGCAGTCATAATGTGTGGGCATAGTCTTGTTGTCTTGATCCTTGGCTTTGATCCAAGTGGGGGAGTTCGTTATTGATAAGTTGATTACATGAGTATATGTGGTATTGGTTTCAGTTCGAGGTATATTGGTAAATCAGTTATGATCTGCAGGTATGGGGTCTGGGAATGTCATGAGTAAGGGGAATTTCTTCGATATAGGTTGTATTGTACTTGTTTGGGTAATTGGGTTCTATTGAATGATTTGGTGGAAATTGTAAAAGGTGTAGTGTGCGCAGTGTATGAATTTGCATGTGGTTTCAAGTGAGTGGATCACTTTCCTAGTATGTTAGTGTGAAAATGGGTCAGGTCGATTCTGTCTATTTGGTCAGTGAGATTGAGATTTATGTTGGAAATGTCAGGACTTGTGGTATTCTACATCATCACGGATTCTACATATCAATATTAGGAAGGTGAAGGTAATGGCTTTAGATTCGTAGGAAGTCCCTTCAGGGTAAGTAATTTGAATGTGGTACTTTTGGGGATAATTGGGAGAGAGTATTCGGTGGCTTATGAGCCTTAGACGGTATGGTTATATGATTGGGTCACGTGTGGTTAGTCTGGGTTGCAAATTTGTGGTATTATGGTACAAAGAAGTATCAATTTGAAGGTAAGTCAGAAGAAACTTGGGTAAATAGGGCAACTTGGTAGTAGGTCGGATCGGCATGGTAAGGGATACGATTAGTTCTTTGGGTATTCATAAGGTGATGAGTCTTTCGGGTGTTTCTTAGCAATGCTCTTGGATTTTTGGTTCTCTGCGTAGTTAGTTGAGTTAGAAGAATTCAGTCGTGATGGGTTGGTGTTGTGCAAATAGGATTTCGGATAGTTCCTGGTGATTTCTACCGTGGTTAAGGGTGCATATTTCTTGTGCCGTGTAGTGAGTAGTTTATAAATGAGATCAAATGGAAATTCTTGTCTAGTTGGGTACGTAGTTGCTTGTGTCTTAGAAGGGACAATGGAGGTCCCGTATTTTTCCTAGGTTGGCATGGCGTGTGTGGTATGTTGGGTGGAGTTGAGATTTGCAT